>JAADWJ010000147.1:0-43213 GCA_023336165.1 Pythium monospermum
AAAGGAAGGCGACTGGCTGAGGTCAAACGATCCGGATACCCAAGCGTTGGAGCGTGGTGAGGTCCCACTTGGAATCACAGCGATTATGAATGACGCTGGAGAAATGAATGCGAGGTATTTGGTGGGCGATGTTGCGTTTGGCTTCCCACATGAAGAAGATGCGGGGGAAGATGAACTCCACATTCTTGTGGATGTTCCACAGCGCATCAAGGATTTTTTTCTTTTAAATCGTAAGTTTTGAGTGGATCATTACTTATTTATTCTTGTTGTTGTGTGCTGCTGTTGCTGTTGCTGAGCGACGTCGTCACTTGTCTTGTAGGGTGTGCCCATGGACCGCGCATATCAGACGAATCGCTCTGTGGTTCGGAGTGGTCATTTCCATCACCTTGGAATTGGCTATCTGCACTTTTATTTGAAACAAAAGCCTCTGTTGTGAAAAAGGATGCCTAATGTAAGGGATGTATTTGTTTCGCACATTTCCAGCAGCTGTATCTGTGTGGTCGTCTATGAGCTGCTCTAGTAGTTCTTGTAGTGTCTCCATTCGCGTTGCTTGTGGCGAAATCCACCACTTTTTTTCATTATTATTTGGGGCTGCGGCTCAGTGGCAGAGTGTGTGGAGATAATACGTTTGTCCGTGGTTTTACACATCAGTTAATTGCTGGATACCCACATGAGGGGACGAATTCTGGTTGTACCACCAGGCTTGCACACGTTCTGATCAGAGAGAGAGAGAGAGAGCAGCACACGATATTTCCACGCTTCAATATTAATTTGAAATGGAAGGCTTTTTACAAAATACAATAAAAAATGGGTGCTATTGAAGACCATCATACTGAAGCTGAAGGGGTTCCCCATGACGACCTGTACATAAAACAGAACTGCTCAGTGAACCACTCAACAGCTTTTCGCTTGATGCTCTAGTGTTTCCTTCTCACCACACCAACCGCTGTGGATGAAGCTTTTGCACGATTTCCACTTGAGAAAAACAGCTCGTGTCTCACAAGCCACAGGCAGAAAATCAGTGACGACCTGCTTCGCAACCAACCAGTCAGAGCACCAGCCGACTGGTGCGAGCGAGGAGGTCGTTGATCGTGACATTGGAAGCACCCCCACAGCGGAGCGTCATGAAATGCGGCTGTTACGGTAATACTACGTAATAACTGGGCAGCTTGAATAGTTGAAAAACATTCTGATGGGTTGCTGTTCGTTGTGTGACGTTCCCATCAAAGCGGACAAATAGTGGCATCCTGCCTGCCTGCCAGTGGATTGGGATATATGGAACGCAGCGTGTTGGATAAGTTTTCCCCAGAGGGCCTATGATGCTCAGCTATGGGCTCAAGTGATTTGATTTTTTCCATCGCTTGGTGACATCAAAACGACCACAAATACTATTGGCGGTGAATGAGATGGAGTGGACTGCTTGCTATATCCACTGGGCATGGAAAGCGCTTGTTTTTCTTTCGTATTGTGTTTCTTATTCGTCGCGACGCTGGGCGCGGTACTGCAAAAGCTGCTTCTTGACCGCGTGGAATCGCAAAAGCATCCTAAGAAGCGCCCACCATACAACCAAACAAACAGCAGCAAAAGTCAAATCAGTGCATGCTCAGCAAAATGAGGCGGTGCGATGCCATACGATGCGAGTATCCAGCAGTTTGCTCACCAGTAAATCGTAAAAGTCAGCGCGCTGATCCACCAGTTGCGCTCGGCACGCCAGCGAGTCGCCTTTTTCTGCAGATCCGCCGAGTAGTGGCCTTCAACATGGCCGTCGTTCATGGTGTATCGCTTCTGGAGATCAAACGTTTGAGCTGTTTGTTTGGCATATGACACACATACACACGTTAGTATTCGCTACTATTAAAACCGCTGCATCGGGTGCCTGGCTGGTGTTACATACCCAAAAGCGCCACGAAGGAGAGCGCCGTGATCAGACTGAAGATGCTCAGCGTGCCGATCTTGATGCTGAACATGACATCGGCAAACTTGACAATGCCGCGGTTCAACAAGATGCCAGGGAAGGGGATCGTGAGCAGCAAGAGCCTGATTTTAACATACATGTGGAACGCAAGATGGCGTGAGAATCACAACACCGTAGGATATGCAGGATGTGCACAGGTACGGTACTCACAGGACGACGGCTGGCGGGAGCAGCACGTAAGTCATGGAGGACCACATCGTAGTCATAGTCTTTGATCTGGAGGTGTGTGTGTGTGTGTGGATGGACGTGGATGCGCTTGTGAGAACGGTAGATACGTCGCAGTCGTCTTCGTCCCGTTGGTCTTCAGCTTCTGTGTTTGCCAATTGCTTTGTGGTGCTTTTTCAGTTTTCAGAGGGGGTCAATGTTGTCACCCCTCTCTAATGTGATTGTGGCCAAATGCCTTGACTTGAAGAGGGATAGAGAAGGAATGTCGGTAAATGACAAACACTCTAAACCAGAAGTGAACCCATCGGCACCCGACGGGACACACCACAGAAATCCGACACGCCACTCTGGCATTGTATATTGGTTCTCTTGCCCCTGCACGGAGCGCAAGCGGTCGTGAGGCTAATACGGCGACGCGTGGCGGATGATAGTGCGTGTGACAGTGCTCGCGTACACACTACTGTATTACGATGCGATGGTGAATTATTGCGAAGCCAAGGGTGGAGAAACGCGCCACCCATCAGTACCGGACAAACAAAAGCATTTCCATTCCTGTACCGTAACGCGCCGCCAGAATACAGTGCCAAGTGGCATCAGAAGATACGACATCCTGTCGGAATGTTATGCACATGCACAATTTCAATATCCGAACACTAATATGAATAGATGCCAGGCTCTCAATTGTCATCATCTCTTCTGTGCATTCTATTTCCGTTTCAACTCTGTACGGTAACTACGCAGTGCTATAAACCAACCTGGGAGCCATCACCATACGTAACACGTGTGATCGTTTGTCTTCACTGCTTGCATGGTTGAGGAACGATAATAGATCAAACCGCAGTGCCCTGACCAGGATGCGCATTCTTCATAGACAGCACAAAACACGGAACGCGACGAGTGCGATACAACCCCGAAAATGACTGAACAGATCGCACCAACAAACGTGAAAATGGGCACCTCAAAGAAACTAATGAGCAAACTCTCCAGCCGTGTTCTTCCCTCAGCAACCGCCCCTTCCAACGATTCCACAAACTCTGCCAGTAAGCTCACGCTTCGCACCAGCGCCGAGAGGTACTCGGTTCAAAAATTCCAGCAGCTTGATGAGTACTGCACCAACGTGGGCTTTCTTCGGCTTCTTGTCGTGCTGGTCACGATCCCATTGCCCGGTTTACTTGTTTCGCTCTTGCCGTGCTTTTTCCATCTCCAACCGGTGCGTGATGGGCCCAATGCCGCGTTCCTCTTGCACCTCAGCTGCGTCGTCTTCGTCAGTACGTTTGGACTGATGCTCACGTGGCTGGAAGTCACCGCGGTGCCGCGCACCAGCTACTCGCTCAGTGAGTTGCTGTGGGTTTGCAGTGTCGCTACACTCATCCACTCGTGTTTGTTCATGTTGTTTTCGATCTACGTGTTCTTTCCTTTGCCATTCTCGTGGGTCCTTGGGGCGCCGCCTCTTGTGGTCGGCATCGCCTTTGCGCATATCATCGTATTCCGATCCCGGCTAAGAAAAGACCCCGTTTTCTTGGACTCGTTGCGCAGCTATGGGCCCAGCGTGGTTCTTCAAATGTCGCAGCTTGTGTTGTATCCGATCGTGTCGATGCTGTTCAGCAACGTCTCGATACTTTGGCAAGTCGCGCTCACGCTTTCCTTCCCGTTGCTCAAGTGGGCACTCAAGAGACAACTCAAAAAGCTCTCGTTACAATTGAAAGATTTCAGCACTGAAGTCGCAGTCTGTGGCATCGAGATCAGTGCGTCTCTGTACCAATCCATGATCATGCAATCGTCGCCCACACCGTTTGCCATGGCGCTGATCATAGGCTTTGATCTGATGCAAGGCGTGTTCCACATCAAGGTGTTTCTGGACAAGTACTCCCAGCATCTTCCTACCTCAGGTACTGCGCGTCGGCTCAGCTCAGCGGTGGCTACTACTATAGGCATTCAACCTGCTCAAGGCAGTGGCAGCGGCGTCTCGGTGGTGTCCCAGGCTTCGCGGCAAGAGCTTATCCTGTTAGCGAGACAGCTTCTCCATACGACACGGATCGCATCGGTGGAAGCCAACGTCGTCATCACCGACAGGACCATCGCCAGCAACGTGGGCAACCAAAACGAAACGCCAATGGCCACCCAGTTTATGCCCATGAGCGAGAAGCGCCGCACACTCGCGGTCGCATTGGAGACGCTGTACGTCGCGGAAGAAATTTTACTGACCGAGTATTTTGAAGTGGTCATTCCGATCACAAATTTGATTTTCATTCTCATCGCGTCGCAAATGCCATCGGCTCGCTTCAACCCACGGCTGGCGTTGTACTATGCCGACGCGTCACTGCTTGCCACGGCCGTGCAGTCCATCGCGCTGTACTCGCTGCTGCAAGGCGTCACGCTGCTGCTCATGCACTGGGTCATGCGGTACCGGTACGGCATCTCGGCCTTGTCCTGTCTCGCGTTCATCTTGGAGCGCCACGCGCTGTCCATCACCGGCAAAATGATCGCATGGCTGCCTTTCATTCTGCATTTCACTGTCGTTCAATATGGTATGGCGGATAGTAATACCGGTACCTGCTACTATTGTAGTTCTACTTTGGACTGACACAAGTTGCTTTTGTTTGTTTGCTTTTGTAGGTGTCGATTTTACATTCAAATTCACAGGTGACGTCGACACCAGTCTGGCTACTTAAGTAATTAATAATACACACCCTACGCCCTACGTCGTCGAAGAAGTGGCTCTTGTGATCTCGACTTTTCACACAATAGCCTCCACGTCGTGGATGGTGAGGTCGAGCCTGGGTCCGGTGGTGACGAGGGCTTTGCGGCACGTCGGGCACGAGGCGTTGCGGCCGAGCCACTCGTCCACACACGCTTCGTGGAAGTCGTGTGCACACGGCAGCACACGGAGCGCGTCGCCGACTTCGTACTCGACCAGACAAATGACGCAGCTCATGGTCGGCTCGCCGCTTCCAATGGACGCGCCTTTGCTGAAGCGAACACTGGTCGAGTTGGCCTCGATCGTGGACTTGGCGGCACCGCGCGCGCCTCCTGCGTATGGCGCGTCACTGGCAAAGGCTACCTCACGAGACGGGTCGCTCATGTACCGAAGCACACATGGCCGGCAAAGCAACAAGAAGGGCAACCCGAGGATCACCAGCGTGCACGGCCACAAAACGCGCGCGTACGCCATCGCCAAGAGCACAAGTCCAAGGTTATGGATGCCCTCGCCATGGGCCGCGACCGTTGCATCACATACTTTGGTATCCGAGTCGATCACAAGCAAAAGCGCATTTCCGACCATGAACCACGCGAGTCCAAATGCATAAAGCGCCATGTGGGTCTTGGTCGCAAACGAAACGCCATGCGCAATGTACCGCGCCGGCAACGACGACCGCGTCTCTGCCCAGTACACAAACCAGAACCAAAGCCAGTAGTTGGCGACGCTGACCAGCAAAAACGAAGCCTGCACGAGCACCCAAATGAGTTCCCTGCTGCACCGTGTGTTGGTGAAATCCACGGTCCACAAATTTGGTGAAAGCACGGCGACCGCGAGAACTTGAGGCACGTATGAAACCGTGACCAGCGCGAGCCGTGCCTTGTCAAAGAATGGGTCGTTTGGTCCTATCTCCCCCAAGCGAGGCGTCGCGATTCTGGGTGGGTTCGCTGCTGTGGTGGTCGCTGCTGCCGTCGGAGGCGCAGCGGCGGTTGGTGGCGGAATGATATCAATTGTCGCCGCATCGGGGGATGCTGTCCCTGTGGATTCGTGGTGTGCTTGTGCAGGGGAAACAGAGTCGGTAGACGGAATCGTGGACGCCATGATGATGCTGCTAGCGGTGGCGGTTGTGGCCGCTGGAGAGGGAGCTGCCGACGGGAGTGAGGCTACACGCTCGCCTCGCATCTTGTTGACGGGCGTTGTGGCTTGGCTTGCGGGAAAAAATAGTGGGTTGCGCCAGAATCAGGAAATATACTATATTTAGTGATTTTGAAGAGCACATTTTCAACCAATAATAGTGTTGCATTTCAACCTATCGGTTACGAACAGCTGATGTCGTCACGGTACTGTTGGAATATTTGGTGCAATTTTGACATCTGCCACGATCACTTCCACCAGACAAATATGCTGCGTCGAAGACTGTCGCTGCTCTCCTATGCGCCTTTCCGCCAGACTCCTCATCTACAATGGGCGCGTTGCCATGGCTCCGGTATCATGGCAGGCAACAGCGGCTCCGATGGTGCTCCAAAGCGGACCAGTGGTGGTGGCGGAAACAATACGAAACGGAGTCAAGCCACGGAATTTGCGCTTCTCGTGCCTGGCATCCAGGCTTTCCACGCGGCCACGGGCCATTTCCTGGTCCCGTATCACTTCCCAATCGCTGCTATGTCAAGTACCAACAAAGGCGACGCAATCTCCAAAATCGCTGGTGTCGTGGAAGACCCAAGTCTCATTGACTGGCCAGCGGAAGTGCGAGGTCTGAACCTTGGCCGTGTGCTGCACAACTTCATGACCCACCACACGCGCCACCACGCCAAGTACCCACTGGTCGTACAGGCGCTTCGAACCATTAGGTTCCCCGTAGATGACGACTGGAAGAAATACTTGTGGCAAAAACTGACCATGAAACCACTCACGATTTACTACCAAGCACAAGGCAATTCGAATGTGCCCACCGACTTTGTCGTGCCCCATGGCAATGACAAATGGCCAACGTACTTGTGGGGCTATCGCCTAGGCAAGCGCGTCCAGCGCCTGAGGCGAATTTGCGAGTCATTGACCCACGAAGAAGTGGACGACTTGCAAAACGTCGAGTTCCAGTTTGATGTGCTGGACCTTGCGTGGAGTGGGAAAATCTTGCCCGCACTGGAAATGTTTGCAAAATTGAATGGCCATTGTGTGGTGAAGAGCTCCTTTGTCGTGCCCGCCGAAGCGCCGTGGCCGCAAAAGGCCTGGCGCTTGAAACTTGGCGTCATTGTCAAGACCATCCGTGCACGAGACGGGTACGCCAAACAAGTCGCAAGGGATGCCCACAAACTGGAACAAATTGATTTTGTCTGGAACCACCGCCAAGACGTGTGGGCCGAGGCGTTACTGCCGTCGTTGGAAGTGTTTTATAAACAGTACGGCCACACCCGCATCGAGCGGTCGTTTGTCGTGCCGGCAAAGGCCCCCTGGCCACGCAAGGCCTATGGGCTAGCGCTGGGCGTCTCGGTCAACCATATCCGCGCCTCTGGTGCGTACGCACAGGAAATTGAACAGGATATGGACCGGATCCAGGCGATCCAGTTCATTTGGTCCATGCGCGAGTACAAGTGGAAAGAGCTGATTGTGCCAGCGCTGGAAAGCTTTGTGGATCGTTTTGGCCACTGCCGTGTGCCAAAGGACTTTGTCGTGCCATCAACCACCGAGGACTTGTGGCCACAAGAAGCCTGGGGTGCCAAGCTTGGCTCGATCGTGGACGGGATACGAAACCATGGCACCTACGCCAGCTTTGTCGCCGACGACGAACCACGGTTGCGTGCCATGGGGTTCTTTGAAGTTGAAGTAGTAGAATAGAGTCGAGTAATACTTGAAGTAATACTTTCAAAGTATGACAAATAAAACCGATTTTTAATGGGGGGAAACATTTTATTTGGTTTTTAATTTGCGTTTCAACGCCTCAAGCGCTTCAATCTGTGGCGCCAAGTCGTATGGCAGTGGGCTTTCGTCATGGAACCGTGGCCGTTCCACTGGTTGGAACGCTGGCGCGATGCGGCGGTAGGCCTTGTCCTGCATGCGCTGCTTGAACTGGCCGCGGCGCTTTTGCCGCAGCGTGAGTTCTTGCAAAAGCACGTTCAACACTTTGGAGCGGTCGGACAACTTCCACTTCTCTTCCTCTTTCTCTTGGAGCACCATGTCCAGTACTTGCTTGGTCCTTGTTTCCAAGCGGCGCCAGTGGATTTGCTCCAATTCGCGCATGGGCTTTTGCCAGTCGACGTGGAGCACATCGTGCTCTTTGCCTTGGAGCCAGTACTGGCGGATCCACTCCATTTCCACTTCCGTGAGTGCGTTTTGCTCCTTGAGCACTTGCTGAGGGGTCAAGATCCTGATAACTCCATCTTTATCCTCTTCCGTTGTTGGTACATTTGTGAGATCGTACGCGGCGTGGAGACGCGCCAAAATCGAGGCAAGTGTGCTGTCCGAGTCCACGGCCACGCGGTGGGTGCTGCTCACACGCACGGTGGAGCCAGTGAGCACCATATGCTGGTGGTCGTGGTTGAAATCGCCCAGCAAATAGTACGTATCGCCGTCCTTGGTCGCCATGGACACGGCCGGTGGTTGTGGGGGCGCTGTGGCTGTGGCTGCTGGGCGCCCTGGCTTGGCACCACGTGGCCCAGCACCAACAAGAGCCCCTTTCTTGCCTGCTGTGGTCTTTTCTGCTGGCACCTCGGGCGACATGCGCAGCGCGATCCGCCAATCGCGGTCTTCATTTTGGTGGTCGTCCATTTGCGAGGCATTGCGTTTCTTGTTGGGCTTTTTCACTTTTTTCTTATTCGGGTCTTCCATCATGCAATTGTACACAGCGATCGCGGAGAAATCTTGCAACGAACTGTCGGCATGCCAACTCACACTGGTCTTGCCCAACCCACACGTTTCATCATCTTTTAGGCCAAGATCCCAGTTGGAAAGCGGCTCCATGTAGTTGATCAGAGTGAGATTGTAGTCGCAACTTCCCATGGCGTTTGTCGCGCGTTGCATCGCGCGCTTGGTGCGCCCAACAAGCTGGTCGTTCATCGCACGGACACGCTTGAACCACGGCGCCGCGGTTTCGCCCGTCCAGGAATGCGCGAAGATACGGAGCCCAAGGTATTTGTACGTGATCCCTGGGTCGCCAACAAGCGTGCGTCTCACAAAAGTACGCGACAAATTCTTGCCGCCGGCCATGACCACGTCGTACTGGAAATACGACTTGTCCCGCAGCATCTCGAACGTTTTCCGCGCCGCGCGGTGGAACGCGACGTCGATCGACGCGGCGGGGTCATGGACAAAGCCTTGGTACGAAGAAGCGACCAGCTCCTCGAATTGCGGATGCGCCGGTGTCAAGAACTTTTCAGTGCCTTCGTATTCAAACCCCACTGGCTGCTTCTCTGGTTGGCTGGGTAGGGCGGTGGTGGTGGTGGTGGTCTTGGCGGCGCCTTGGAGCTTTTGGAATTTTTTACTCGGCTGCTGCTCTTGCTGATGTTGTTGCTGTTGTTGTTGTGCTGGGACATCGGGTTGCTTGGTCTGCTTGCGTGCAAGCGACTTGGCTTTCTTCTTTTGCCGCTCTTGTTTCTTCAGCAGCTTCTTCGCAGCGGCGGTAGCGTCCATGATGTGCAAATAAGAAATCAATGAATGGCAATCAGGGTTGCAACGGAAGTGCTTGGTTTATTCTGGCTGGTGGAATTAATCAATATACCGGTCACCCAGGCGTGGATAAACTGGTTCTTTTCAGTGTCATAACCGGTGATATTGACTGTAACATATTATATTTCTTACAAGATGAAGGTATTACTTGGTGTGAGCATCCAATATGCCTGACTTATCTATCAAGCACCAACAACCCTTTATACCGACCGTGCCAGTTTATACCGGTCACCATGACCCCATATACCAGGCACACATGGTGAAAAAGCCGGCCTTTTTACAACCCTGATGGCAATTGGGCATCGCCATCAACATCCACTGGTGGCCATTCCTGTTGTGCATTTTTTTGGTTCAGGGCAGCTACACGATGCTCATTGGTTGAAATGATGGAATCGGTTTTGACCAATTATTTGTCACGATTTACCAACATCCCCGAAAATGAAAAAAAAAAAAAAAAACAGCATTTTGCTAAACGGACATTGTTCGCACACCGCAGTCTTCGCCACCACATACAGTATCACATCGCCCGCCTTACAGCCATTGAAACGACTTGTTTGTTTTTTTGTCTGAGCCAAACCTTTACCTCGCCCCTCCTCTTTTCCTCGTCTCATCTTCCTCTCCTCTTTACAAATTCTGCATCAACCTTTGCTGCTTCACTTTCAACGCATTGAGCTCTTGAAGTGTCTTGAAACAATCTTGTTTCACGTGGTCATAATTAATTTCCCTTGTTTTGGAATCAATAAATTCTTTTAAATGGAAAATATTTTGTTCATGGTGGCGTATTTTTTGCTCCAAGGCATCCAAATTCTTGGCAGTATCATGGTTGGACGTCTCTTGTTTAAAATTTTCCAATTGCATTTGCAAGGCATTCACTTGCTGCTTCATAGCATCGCGGCGACGAATATATTGCTGCTTCATTCGCTGTAAAAACTGCTTGGTTTGCGCGTGGATTTCCTTTAAATCGTCAATTTTACCAAATTCTTTCATATCGGTGGCCATGGTGTCCATTTTTTGCAATAACGAGCCCAATTCCAATGAAATTTTAGTATCCAAAGTGTTCACTTTGTCTAATTCGGCTTGTCGTTTTTGTAATTCTTGGGTGAGCCGTTGCTTGGTGGCCACCGACGATTCAAATTGGCGTTCTTTGAAAGTCAAATCATTTTTCATTTCTTCTAAATTCGTGGCATTTGCAGCACTTGGTAAAAGCTTGTCTTCTTTCCCCACATTTCGTGAAATGTGTTCCAATAATTGCACAATGAGCACTTGCGTTTCACGTTGTAAATTATTTTCTTTTTCCCGTTTCAATGGGAAACTCTCTAAAAATGAAGTCATTTCTTGATCGCGTTGGAAAAGCATTTCATATTTTTGCGCTGGATCATTTTCTTTTCCACCACCATTTCCATTTGTACGTTCTTCCAAATCATTTTGTAAATCGTGTAATTTTTTTTTACTTTCTTGGACTTCTTGGTCTTCGACCTGAATAATTTTTTCCAATTTTTCCATTTTCAATTTATCATCTTTCACTTTTGCAAGTAAAACCGCACGAGCTTCATTGGGGTCCATTAGCGCGGTTTTCGTATCTTCTTGAGCCAATTCTTTATCTTTTTGTAATTTCCGCGCTTGTTTTTCAAGGGAATCGTACTCGTCACGGTATTTGTCGCTGCTCAATTCGGCTTCTTTTTGGTGGATCGCGTGTAAAAGCATTTCTAATTCTTGCGATTTATGTTCCATTTCCTGTTCACTGGCTTGGTTTTCCGCCAATAATTCTTTATATTTTTGAAATTTGGATGGCGCAAGTTGGTTGATTTTGTCTTGATGCTTTAAATGGATTTCTTGCATTTCCGATTCCATTTGGCGCACGGACGTTTCTTGGTCTTGGCGTAAAATGAAAATGCGATCCACTTCTTCGGCTTCTTTTGCATTTCGGTGGCGTAATTGGTCATAGACTTGCTTGATTTCCAATGGGTCTGTGGCACTGCGTAATTTATCCATCGCCAAATTGTAATCGGCTAATTGGCCTTCTAATTCACGCACTTCCAGTGCGAAAACTTCATATTTACGCTCCAATTGGACGTATTGTTGTTTATCTTTCGCATCTTGGTCAATTTCTTTGCGTAATTTATCGATTTCTTGCGTCAAATCGGTGGTTTTGGCATGTAATTTACCCATAAAAAACGACGCATCTTGGACTTGCCGGCCAGGGCCTGCGGTGCCAACACGCATGCCCATCATGCCCTGTTGGGTCACAGGGCGGTCCGAAACGTTGACCTCGGTGTTGAGGCTGATGCCAAAGCCCGCGGTTTGGCCTGGCGTCGCTGGCACGCCGCCTGCCTGGCCCGTGCCAAGCCGTGCGCCACCAGTTAATGGGCGGCCAGCAGAAGAGCCAAGTGCAGTCCGTTGACCAGTACCAGGACGCACGATCGGGTTCAAGCCACCATTGCCGCCTTGGCCTGTGCCAGGACGCGCGCCATTCCCACTGGAGCCGGTGCCTGGACGGGGTCCGCCCGAGCTTGTTCCTGGACGACCCGACATGGTTTGTTGGTGTTGGTGTTGGTGGTTGTTTGTTGGTGATGTTGGCGTTGGTTCTTGTTTTGGCGACTGTCGGGTCCAAACCAACATACCAACAACAACGAAAACACCAACACCAACAAAACGACCCTTCAATGTTGCGCGACCTTTGAAGATCGTTGGGCGAGTTCGTAACAGCCGACCTCCAATATCAAGACCACGCTTTCCATTTTACCCGCAAACGTTGTGTTCCAACGGCAAGCACTCGGATCCTTATCGTCATCGGTGCTTCATACATCGTGGGGGTATTTGTCGTCCGCACGTCGCCCTGGATGATCTCGCCAAACATTCTCCAGGAGCTGTTGTTGCCCCGCATTCACTTCAACTTCAAGGGTTGCCAGATTGTGCTGTGATTGGTTCAAAATACGTCGATTCTCAGACTCGTGCGCCTTATGACATTACATTTTGCAGTACGCTTTCGAATCTTTTTGAGTGCGTGTTTTTGTTTGGGCATAGACACGCAACAGGAGTTTGAGATCGGCCAAATTTCAATCGTCTCCATCAATCGTCAACGAGCAGCTCTCATTGCCGCACTGGCGCTTCCCCCACACACGCGTGTTGTTTCCCGTGACCATGCTGCTCTCTCGCACTCCTCTTCTGTTGCGCACACAGTACCGGTACGGTCGTTCCGCCGCCGCGGCGCTTGCTGTTCGTTGGAACTCGTCGAGTGCGTCATCTCCGAGTCTTCTTGTCATCAACGCTGGCTCGTCCACGCTCAAATACAAGCTTTTCGCGGTGGATCAGCAAGCCGGCTGTGTCGGTGAGCCGCTCTTCGCTGGTCTTGTCGAGCTCTCGAATGCGTCGTCGCCCGACGGCCGCTTAGTGCACCAAAACCTGGTCGGCGACAATACCAAGAAACAAGAAGTACGGATGCCGTTGGCCACCCACCGCGTCGCGCTGGAAGAAGCCGTGACGCGGTTCTTTGGCGACAATGGGCCTGGCATACAAGCGATTGGCCACCGTGTGGTCCACGGCGGAGAGGCCATCCACGATGCCTCGAAATTGACTCCGCCTGTGATCGATGCGCTCACAGAAAACATCAGTTTGGCGCCGTTGCACAACCCTGCGAATTTACTGGGCATTGAAGTCGCGACCGAAGTGTTTGGCACGATTATGCCACAAGTGGGCGTCTTTGACACGGCTTTCCATGCGACCATGCCGCCCAAGGCCTTCACGTACGCGGTGCCGTACGATCTGTACGAAAAGCATGGCGTGCGCCGGTACGGGTTCCATGGAACAAGCCACCAATACGTGGCCAAGCAAGCGGCTACGCAAATCCAAAAGCCCTTTGAAAAGGCCAATTTCATCACGTGCCACTTGGGCAATGGCTCAAGCATGTGTGCGATCCATAATGGCAAGTGTATCGACACGACCATGGGGCTCACGCCACTGGAAGGGCTTGTCATGGGCACACGAAGTGGTGATGTGGACCCAGCTCTCCACAACTTTTTAGCCTCCCATTTGAAAATGACCATTGCGGAAATTGACAAATTGCTCAACAAGCAAAGTGGGCTTCAAGGCATTTGTGGCGATAGTGATATTCGAAAAATCCAAGACCGTATCCGCACCAACAAAGACCCTCAGGCCGACTTGGCGATGGATGTCTACTGCCACAGAGTGCGTAAATACTTGGGCGCGTATTTGCTGGAACTGCAAGGGGAGGTGGATGCCATCGTGTTCACGGCGGGCATTGGCGAAAACTCGGCCATGGTGCGTGAACGCGTATGCGCGGGACTGGAGAAACTGGGCATTGTTCTGGATGAAGAGAAGAATGCCAAGTCGATGCTGGGCGCTGGCCCCATGGAGATCCAAGCGAAAGGATCCAAGATCAAAGTGCTCGTGGTGCCCACCGATGAAGAGAAAAGCATCGCCGAACAAACGTTTGCGATTGCATTAAAGTAGTAATACAATGTCGTAACCGGTATTAATATTTGGACTTTTGACTATCTCTCTCGTTGCAAGGGCGGTGACGTCATGGCACTGACAAGGCAGCCACGCTGGTGTCGTGAAGTCTGCAATCCAGTGACTGGGGCAAGGTGACTCACCGCTTCTGCCACGCTGTCTTCCTGGTGACCGTGAAGGACACGGTGTACCCAATTATGGCGCATCTCCCTCCGTTTCTCCAAGCAGCTTCAACATTCCAGGTTGGTGGCAGAGTCTGTGCCGTGAAAAAATCGGATAGGTTAAGTTATACAGTAACCTCTAACATAGCGTGAATTTATTCCGATTCAGGATTCACGTTATATATTTAGAAACTTCAAGTTCCCAATTAGAAATGCTTTTCAAAGAGCATCATGTTAAGACTTCAAAAGACTGTTCCTAACCAGCTTGGCGATATTCCAGCCACTGGAAGTTGAGCACAAACAACACACCACTTCCGTGTCGCTCGAAAAAATCCTCATGATGCTTCGTATGATCGCGCGCAAGGCGCTGCAACAGCAGGCTCGCACACAGCTCACAGCCCAGCGGTCGACCACGTCGCAGCTTGCCATCGCACTGAGCCGTCGTCCAGCCAATTGTCGTACCATCACGACTTCGCGTGCGCGTCTCACGGCGGAAAAGGTCCCTGCCAAATCAGTCTCTGGATACTCCACCACACATTTTTGGCTCACGTATTTCCATCCATAGAAAGCTGGCGAATCCACTGAAAGCGTGCAACAAGATGCGCTCGTGCTGACGCCGTACGAGAAAGTGACGGCGACCGCGCAGAGCGGCTTCTGGATCGGTTTGCTTGGCCTTGGAGCTGCTGGTTTTTACTTTCTTATCCGCGAACTCATGCCAAAGTGAGTTGACTCCAACATGCTGGCGTCTTATATATTATGTGAGCTTGTGTGTGCTCACGCTGCTGTTGTGCCGTTGTGTTGTTGTGTTGTTGCTGCTAGCCGCATGAGTCCCAATGGACTGTTTGGTGAGTCGTTTGATTTGGTGTCGGAGAACACGGACGTGACGTCGCGTCTCGGTATGCCGCTCCACGGCTACGGGCAGGACCACGGCGGCCACCGCGAAGGGCGACGAAACCGTGTGGAGCATGTCAACCTCAAGGACAAGGATGGCAAGCCGCGTCTCCGGTACGGTCCCTCTTATCCAATCGATCTATAGATCCTGGGACCTGAACGGAGTACTGTACTTCTATCTGTGATACAGCATCAAGTACAACGTCAAAGGACCAGCTGGCCAAGCGTACGTGTTTGCGGAAGTCAATGACGACATGAAGAAAGGCGAGTACGCCTATCTCATCGTGCAGTTTATCAACACGGGCGAGGTTGTGAAGATCATCGACAACCGACAGATCTTGGCCGCCGACTCCAAGGAAGAACAGGATGCGCTCCGTCAACTGTTGGGCAAGAACTAAGATGCCGTACTTGGAGAACTCGTTGTTCCCAAGCGCGACAAACGCCCTTGTTAGGATGAACTCAATAAAAAAGGGGGATATACACTGTCTGTATTTTGGTTTTTGTTGTTTTGTTTCATGTTGACAAAGATTCCAATAGAAGCGAAAGGAGAATGAGAGGTGGAGGAAAACTAACGTGAACGGTTTGATCTGACAATCGGCTCGTTGGATGTGGAGATGCTCCTTTTTTTTATTCGTCGTACAGGAACGCGTTTTGCGCTGCCCCCTTGCGCTTGACGTCGTTGCGCATGTTGATTGCCTTGGATCGGTGGTCAGCGCGACGACGCACCGTGGAGACCATGCTGATCTTGGCGTTTTCGTTCTCGGACACATCAAATACATCGCGCAGCACGGCGTTTTCATGCAAGTGCACCTACCATCGACAGAATTAGCCACTTCTTTTTTACCTTTTAGGGGCCATATTATTGACACAAAAGGATATAGATTTACCTGGAAACCAGTCTGCAATGCTCGACGCAGCACTGACGCTTGGAAGAAACGGCTCCACGTCGACACACTCAGCGTCTCCCCATCGCTCTGGAGATCTTTGTGGGGTCCTTCGCCGGTGCGGAGCGTCTCGAGCACCTCTTTGAGCATCGACCGCTGGGTCTTGCGGGTCTTCTTGCCGATGCTCTTGGCCGTTTCGCGCATGTACCGTTCGATCTTGGACTCGAGTCCGCCAAGTGGGCTCGTGCTCTCCTCCATCGCATAATTCCACAGCGTCTTGCCCGTGATGTACTTGTATTGCACGAGAAGCGCGAGCGCTTCACACGACGCCGAGCGGATGGTGGGGTTGATGCCTTCACGGACAAAGCCTGCCAGCGCCTCGACGTGGTCAAAGAGAATCGCATCTGGGTCGCGGATCTTTGGCACAATGACCGACGGGTGGAACCCGCTCACTAAAAACGCCCAGCATTCAATCAGCGCGACCAGCAGCTCTTCGGTAAACACATCTTCGACGTCGCCATCGTCATCGGCGTCTTTTGCAAGCACCAAGAGGTTGCCCAACTCTTCCAGCAATTCCCACTTGTCTTGCTCTTCTCTGCTGCACACGTAGCTCGCAATACAAAGCGCGTACAGCGCCTCCACGCGTAACGATGGCTCGGCGGTCGTGTCCGCCACCAGACGCTGGACTGGTTTGCGCACTTCTTCGTAAAACTCTTGCTCCTCGGGCCCAATCGTGACCGCCAGCACGCCCAGCACACGCAGCGACAACGCGCCTGACTCTTTCATGCGCTTCTTGAGCGTCGTGAGCACTTGCGAGGTCAGCGTCATCTTGGTTGCTTGGATACGGTCGGTCATCACAGCCCCACAAAGCAAGCGCAAGATCTTCTCGAGCGCTTGGATCTTGGTCGTATCGCGCTTCTCACTGAGCAGGTCCAGCGCCTCGTCCAGCTCATCCGGCTCGTCGTCCTCGTACTGGTCTTTGGCCTTCTTTCCGCCCCGATTTTTCTTCTTTTTGCCACTTCCACCACCGCCGCCGCCTGTGGTTTCTGTGGGTTGTTGCTGCCACTCGGTGAAGCTCTCGAGATCAGACTCGGCCGACGAGTCGTCATGGTTCGACACGACGCTCAGATCCACCGAGTTGGCGTCGCCCAGCGTGCCCATGACGCTGCCAGAGTTCAAGTCGTCATGAGAAAGCGCGTGGCGAAGCAATTTCCTTCCTTCCTGCAACACATTTTTGTTTGTGTTGGTTCCAAACAAGATCCAACTTTTCACCAACAACCAACACCAACACCAACACCAACAACGCCAACGGGAACTCACCTCGGATAGTCTGCGCCGCATGTGGCTGTTGAGCTGCCGAGTGCTCTTGTTTCCGTGGCGCGTCATTGCTTGTCACGATATCTGGATCGCCGCGGATGGATCGTACTGGTTGGTTGGCTTGGTTGCTTCTGGGTGTGTGCTGTGGTCGTCCAAGACGTGGTCGAGTGTTGAAGCTGCACCAAAAAAATCGGCGTTTCTATTCTCTCGTTTTCAAAAAGCGCTTTTTATCGGGACTGAGGAGACGCCCCACACTATCGCTCACCATATATTGTGGATCGCTCCACATTAATCCACACAAAGGTGAATATGATTGGCCATTCCTTCATAATATCATCCAATCATTTGATGTTTCAGATCCCGCTCTTTTTCTTTCGATTCATTTTTGTTCAAAATTCGCTCGCACCCAAGATGGCGCGGCTCGTAAAGTCTTCTTTGGCGCTCCATGACGAGGACTCGTGGCGTCTTCCTGACTGGGAGGAATTCAGCGAAAGCGGTCGCAGTGCGTGGACTGACGACCACGGTGGCAGCGACGACGAAAGCGTGGAAACAGACGATGAAACGCGCGTTCGACTGCCGAATGCGCGTGCGGCTCTTGCAATGGCGACCACGACGACGCTGACGGCCAGTAAACCGCGGTTATTGTCTCTTCCTGTCGCGGATCTCAAGGCGCTCCACTTGCGATTCGCACAGGAGCGAGAACAGGCGGCGGCAGCGGCCACGACGCAACAGGAATGCCAGCAGCAGGCCATCGCCCAGCAGCTACAGAGCGTCCGCGAGCAGCTCCAAGACTTTCAGCACAAATGGCAATCGCGCGTGGACGCAAGCACCGCGCAAACGTTACCTACAGCAGCATCGACAGCTCCACAAGAAGATACCAGCGATGGTATCAGTTCAACCACCGCGATTGTATCAGCAACGGCAACTAGTACAGGAAGCAGCCATTCGACCGGCCTCCATTTTGACATGGCCATCCAGACAGACTTGGAGTTTGGCGACGACGCGCTGCGCCAATGGCTCCACTTGATCATCCAGAAACTGGACGTGCTTGCATCCAGTTTCCACCATGGCACGACCCAGTTGCCGCTCAAGTACCCGCTACAATCGCATCTCGATCGGCCCATGAGTCTCACTGGTGCGACGACCACCGCAGAATCCACCGACTCGGTGGCGTCGTGGCACGTCGGCGGCAGCCTCACGACGCTTGTAGGCGAGTTGACAGCGTCCCGTTTGCTGGATTTAGAGCGCGCGGTCGCGTGTCTCGCCACGGCGACCCAGCAAACCACAACACGGTACGTGTCGTACTTTGAAGATATCGTCGTCAAAATCCAAGACCTGCATCAGCAACGGTTACGCCAAGTCGTGGAGGAATCGCTCAATGAAATGAAAATGCAGCGCGCCAAGTACAAGAAACGGGCCGAGCAGCTTGAGCTGGAATGCCGGACGGTACGTACTAGTCCGACAAACGATCCCTTATTTTTGAAGCTGGGATGTTAATCTCCTGTACAATCGATGTAGGCCAAAGAAGAAGTGATCCAGTGCAAGCAAAAAGCAGCAGCGGCCGAGCAAGTGAGTATGATGGACAAGGAGAAGCTCGCGTTCATCGGGACTGCTCGCCAAGACCAATGGGACCGTGAAAAGGACGCCTTGTCCGCTCAAGTGCGCCAACTTCAGCACGAAAAATCGCAAGTAGAGAGAACAAAAACTGAAACCGACTCGCTTGTGGTTGACTTGCAAAACCATGTGGACCGACTGACGCAATCGCTTGAGAAAGCAACGAGCCAATTGCAAGCCCACGACCAAAAATCAAAAGAAAAAATCGATTTGCTGGAAAAGTCTCAACGCTATTTGGAAGCCCAGCTTCTTTTGATGCAGCAAGAGACAGCGCAGGACAAGACAGCAATCACACAGAAGATAGAGCAAGACAGAGTGGCCTTGATGGCAGAACATGGTCACGAAATGGAACAACAAGAAACGACCCACGCACGCCAACTCCTTGATTTGGAAAATAAATGGAAAGCCAAATGCGAGTCCCTGGAATTCGACAACCAAGAACAACAGCAGCAACAGAAGAAGCGTGCTGTTCCTTTGCCCACAACTGTGGATCAGTCGATCCAAACAGACCATCAAGAAATTGCCATCCACAACGGGAAGAAGAAGGAGGACGAGGAGAACGACAAGAGTCTCGTGGGTGATGCTGGCGGCGACACGGACAAACGGATCGCGCGGTTAAAAAAGCGATGCAAAGCATTGGAAAGTTTGCTGGACAAGAAATTTGAAGACAGTTCAAATGCGTCCATGGATTCAGGGAGCCGATGGAGTGTCCACGATAGGGACCAAACGTTCCCATTGACACTGTCGTTCCACAGTTCACTGGACGGCGACGACGGTGACGGTGAACAAGAAATGTCGACAATGTCCAGAAATTATCCCGTGGATGGAGAGCCAGCGGCCGCTGCTTCATCCTCACCACCATCACTTCAGGATATGTGGGAGCGTGCGTCAAGCCGCCGGTCGTCTGTCGGTGGGTTTTCTGATGGATCTGATTCTGGAACCCGCCGCCATCGCAGCATCCAGCAGCTACTTGGGCCACGTGGTGATCCCGAGGCACCCACGAATGACGAAATGCTTGCACTGGTCCGCAAATTGGAAGCGTTGGCGACGACAGTGGCGCCGTCGCCTTCGCCGTCGGCCTCTGCTGCGTCACGATCGTCGTACAGTCGGCGGCAGCCAGATGAAGAGCCCGAGATGATGAGCGATGCGACGCCCACGCCGACGCCTCGCAAGTCCACGATGCTGCGGCCACCACCACCGCATCAGAAGCCGTGGCAGATGATGAAACAAACGAAAAAAGCGGTTGCATCATCGTCGTCACCTGTGGCCACGACGGAGACAAAAAGGATGGGGAGTACCGGTAGTACTGGGACGGGGACTGGGACGCGACGCAGCCGCCCACCCATCTCACGCTAATACAATAGCCCATCCATCCATCCATCCATCCCCCAGCCGCAGCAGTAATATCCCACCAATCACGAGTTTGAAAAGCTTGAAAAGCGATGTGCCAGTTGAGTGATGTTTCTGCTCACTTCTTGGGGCGTGCAGTTCGTTTGGCAACACCGTGGCTGTTGCGAAAACCCAACGTCCACAACAAAAAAGAAACCACCAAGGCCAACGAAGCAAGCCAAACAATACTGTATGGACCCAGACACCCAGTACCGTAATGCCAACCGCTTTGAGCGCTGGTCGTTTGCTGCCTCGTTGCTCTCGACCGACGACGGCCACAACAGTGACGACCGTAACAACAACAACAACAACGAGGAGGAGGAGGATCACACAGCCACCACGACAGATGGTGGGGAAGGTGGTGGTGGGGACCACGGATCGACCGCCGCTCCTTCGTCGTCCACGGTGACGTTTCTCGGTTTGCTCACGCCGCCACGCAGCTCCTTCAGCGACCTCAAGAAAGCACCAGCGATCTCTCCCTCCCTGGCACTTGAAGACACCCATAGTGGGGATGGTGGTATCAACGAAGGTGGTGCGCTCCGTGCTGGTGAGGTGCCTGATTTGTACAGCCGCAAGTACATTGGGCTGCTGGTGCAGTACGCGGCCGTGGGGCTGATCTCGGGCTCGCTGCCGCGCACCGTGTACCCATTCCTGAACAACTATTTGCGCATGAACGGGTACCAAACGCTTTCGGCGCGTGTGCTGTTGGCGTTGCCGTGGTCACTGAAAGTGTTTATTGGCATCGTGTCGGATTGTTTCCCGATTTGTGGGTCACGACGCAGGGCGTATATGGTGGTTGGCTGGCTGCTGTGCGCACTGATGCTGCTGGTGTTGGTCGTGTCCCACCAAGGAGAGCCGTTCTACATGGACCGTTCCTTGCGGGGCAAAGATGTGAGCTCCTTGTCTTCGGCAGAGCTTGTTGGCAGAATCAATTTGGATGCCCCCAAGCACGGCGCACTGTATATCGTGATGATGATGCTCGCGAGCTGTGGGTACGTTGTCGCTGACGTGGCGTCCGATGGACTGGTCGTGGAATTTGCCCAACGGGAACCGCAACACGTGCGTGGCAATATCCAAGCCACGATCTATTTGGTGCGGTCGTTGTTTATGATTGTGTCGGCTTTATTAGTGGGCTTTGGCATGAACGGCGTCGACTATGGCGGAAGCTTTGCGTGGTCGCTGAGCATGGGCCAGCTGCTGCTGATCTGTGCGTTGCTCAGCTTGCTTGCGATCCCAGCGGCGCTATGGTGGATCGCCGAGCCGCCTCTTGTCGATAGTCCACCGTCCGTGAAAAACTACTTGGGTTCACTATGGAAACTGCTTCAAAATGGCGCAATGCTGCAAATCATGGCGTACCGTTTTTTCAGTGGCATTTTTGAAGGCTTTACGGTCACCTCGGGGGATCCCATTCAACGGTACTGGGCCAAAGTCACGCCATTGAATGAGAGTTTATTCAGTGTGCTTGGTCTGGGAGTGTTTAGCTGTGCGTTGTATTTCACCAAACAGTATGGCTTGCAATGGAACTGGCGTGTGGTGATTGCCAGTACTTTGATCAGTGTGCTTTGTATTGATCTGGTCGTCGCGAGCTTGACGGTGTGGGATCTGGTGCGGTCGCAATGGTTTTGGCTGGGTACGCCGATCTTGGAAGAGCTGCCCATGGCCATGAATTTTCTGATTTCTACGTTTGTCGTGGTGGAAATGGCCGAACAAGGCAATGAAGCCGCCGTGTATGGGCTGCTCACGACCATCGCGAATCTCGCGAGTCCGTTTGCCTCGTGTCTGTCGAAAAACGTAAATGCGCTTTTTGATGTGTCTGTCCAAGATATTATTGCAGACACTACCCATGTGCGGTGGCAAGTGAGCTATACGTTTTTAATTGCGTATTTCATGAAATTGGCATCGCTTGGCTGGCTTGTTTTACTGCCCAAGCAAAAAAAACAAACGCAAGAATTGAAAAAACATGCGCAAACGTGGTTTTGGGGTGGCCTCGTAGCGGTTGGAATCGGATTTTTTGCCTTGATTTGGTCGATTTTGACCAATTTATTATCGATTTTTGAATCGACCGCGTGTTTGCGAGTCGCTGGCGGCACGGGCTGTTGACAGTGGAGCGGAGGAGGAGGAGGGAGGAGGAGGGAGGATGAGTAAGCGGCAAGAGCAGTGGTGTGTGGTGTGTGGTGTGTGGTGTGTGGTGTGTGGTGTGTGGTGTGTGGTGGCAAGGCGATACAGAGTAGTGTTGTTGAATATAGGACTCGCCCACTTTGGCGGGAAAAAAAAAATATTAAAAAAGAAGTGTTTGCGTGTGTGAATTACCAACCGTACTAAATGCATGGGACCTCTGGTTGGTTGCTTTCAAAAAAAGCTTGAAGTGCAAGGGAAGCAGCAGCACTGACGCCACTGCAGCCTGAGATAAAACCGAGATGACATCATGAAGAGAACGTGTCGTGAGGCAACAACCACTGGTTGGCTCTGCCGTTGAACTGGATGATCGCTCTACATTACCGCACTGGATACCGACCAACACTACTCATTCCCCATCCACTGGTATTTATCATTTCCCCCCAATTTCCAAAGTTTGTGTTTCCCTGGCCCTGACTGTGGATACGACCATCAATGTGATGGCATCCGCACCAGAATGAGATGTGTTGCTTGGTCCAAAGTTTGGATACTGTACTGTACCCTTCTTCTTGCGTTTGAATCTGAAAATTCTGGGAGCCCAACGTCTGTGCTTCTTTGATCGGCATCAGGATTGGTTGCACCAAACAAAATTTCCAATCTCATGAGAATTCTTGCGATGCTGACCATACATACACACGGTACCGAGCATCTGAAGCAACTTGCAACTTGCATTTTAATCCCCACTTGCTCCAGCTCCTTGCGTACAGCATTCCAAGCAGCCTTTGTCACGCAATCCAATCCCATCTCGGATTCGGTGCATTTTTGCAAAAAATTCAAATTTTTCGAAACTTTGTTTTCACACAGATCACTTGCCCCTGCTGTCCAGTTGGTGGCAGTAGCTAACCGATACGAACCGGATACGAACACCCCCATCATTTTTTTTGAAGCTTCAACACTTCCCACGCAACAAAACTTCGCGATCGTCCACCTCCCCCCATCCCATCGACGCTACCGCGCGACAACAGCGCGCACGCCACAAATCAAAATCAGAGCGTTGGCCTTCCACCCACTTTCCGCTCCTGCTACACGAGCTCATCGCTCACCCCACTCGCTCTGTCTTCCTCTCATTCTCCAATTCGCGCAGTCGACAACAAGTTCTCTCCCATCCAACCCAACTCAACCCGACTACCATGGCCGACCAAGAAGTGCGCTTCCCTGAGGGCTTTATCTGGGGCACCGCGACGGCGTCGTACCAAATCGAAGGCGGCGCCGAAGAAGGCGGCCGTGGCGACTGCATCTGGGATGCGTTTGCGCGCACGCCTGGCAAAGTCCACAACATGGACACCGGTGCAGTCGCGGTGGACCATTACCACCGGTACAAAGAAGATGTCCAGCTCATGAAGAACATGGGGCTCAAGTACTACCGCTTGTCCATCGCGTGGCCACGGATCATCCCGGCGGGCGTCGGTGCGGTCAACGAGCAAGGCATTGATTTCTACAACCGGCTCATTGATGAGCTGCTGGCGAATGGCATCACGCCACTGGTGACGTTGTACCATTGGGATTTGCCATTGGCGCTGCAAACCGAGTACGACGGCTGGCTCGGTGGCAAGTTTATCCAAGATGCCTTTGAAACATACGCACGCGTTTGCTTTGAGCGCTTTGGCGACCGTGTGAAGCACTGGCTCACGCTCAACGAGCCGTGGTGCTCGGCGCTTCTTGGCTACGGGTGGGGCATCCACGCGCCAGGCCGCAAGATCCACGGAGAGACCGAAGCCTACGTGGCGTCCCACAACTTGCTCCTTGCCCACGCACGCGCCGTCGCTTTGTACCGCAAGGAATTCAAGCCCACGCAGCGTGGCCAAATCGGCATCACGCTCAACTGTGACTGGCGCGAGCCAAAGCCAAGCTCCGACCCACAAGAGCAAAAGCGCAATGAAGAAGCGTCCGAGCGGTCGTTGCTTTTCAACTTGGGCTGGTACGCCGACCCAGTGTACTTTGGTGACTACCCGGAAGTCATGAAGCAACGCGTCGGCGCGCGGCTTCCAGTGTTCACCGATGATGAAAAGAAGTTGCTCAAAGGAAGCAGCGACTTTTTCGGCTTGAACCACTACGGCACCGGGTACACGGCGCCCTCCAAGGCGTTCTTGACCGGCGCAGCACCAGAAGGTCAAGGTGGCTTCAACCACGATGAAGGCATCGAGCTGACCTCGGATGACGCGTGGCCGCGCACCGATATGGGCTGGAACGCCGTGCCCTGGGGCTTTGAGAAGCTCTTGTTGTGGATCCAAAAGCGGTACAACCCAGCCAACGGCATCCACGTGACTGAAAATGGCTGTGCGTGGCCGGATAAGACCAAAGAAGACGCGCAGCAAGATGATTTCCGTGTGGAATTCTACAAAGGCTACATCACCCACATGCACAAGGCCATGGAGCAAGGCGCCGATGTGCGTGCGTACTTTGCCTGGTCGTTTGTGGACAACTACGAGTGGGCCGAAGGATACAACAAGCGCTTTGGGCTCCACTGGGTCAACTACGAGACCCAAGAACGCGTGCCAAAGAAGTCGGCCATTTGGTACGGCGGCGTCATCCGCAACAACGGCATCATCGGCTAAGGTTGTTGAGAAGACCAAGGGTGATGACGGCAAGCCATCCTCAACAGTATCACGTCTATGTACCGGTACTGGCAGCGGCGATCCGTTGGTACATCATCATCATCACTCAATCCATGTTTTATCGAATCTTTTCAGAATGTAGCCATTTGGCATTTTAGTGACCCCCTGGGGGCCCAAAAAAATAATACAAAAATAACCCGTTTCCAAAATGATCTGATCTGATCTCCTCCACTTCACCATCTTACCCCTGCACTCAATGGGCCTTTGTTGTCCATTTCAAGCCCGTGCCATGGAGGAGACTTGTTGAACGCGCGCTTGGATCTTCTCTCTTTTTCCAAGGACTCGCTCTTGCTTTGATACGACGTACTTCGAAGTTCTCTTCCAGAGTCCGTTGTGCTTGACGCCATGGCCGACAAGGCTTCCCGCGATGGCGGCTTCAGCGACCCGTCGTTTGTGTCGGTCGGCGACCTGTACACGCAAGCCAAGGCCAAGCCGCGTGGGCTTGGTGGCGACCACAAGCCTTTTCTCACGTGTCCACCAAAGCATGGCCAAATCGCCGCGACTTTTGGGCCTGGGTTCCGCAAGTTTGAAGGGCTGCCAGGCGAATACTTGGAGCAATACAAAATGGAAAGCAAGAGGCGCTTGGAGAATACCAAGCAGTTTGCCAAACCCAATGGCTTTGCGTTTTCGTCCCCCACCAAAGAACAGTACGATCCACATATCCATTTCCACTCTATGATGACCGAGTGGGACCAACTCTAATGGACTTTCTATGTACTATTAGCACTGGCTCGGGCGATTACTTTGGTGCGTTTGAGAAATACGAGCGCAGTGAAGAGGATATCAAAAAGCACCAAGACGAAAACGACCAAAACAGCCACAAACACAAAAACCCAAAGGAAAAGCAATTTGAAAAACGTAATATTCTCACAAATCCGGCCAAGCGAGGCACCTTTGGGTACGCCGGTACTTTAATTGGTGGCCAAATCGCTCCGGCACTGGCTGCGGATTTTGAATCGGAGCGTGTCCGGGCAAAGCAAGATATGGAAATCCATAAACAAAAAGTGGGAGAAAAAAAGGCCTTTAAATCGACCGCCCAGGGGGTCGACTATTTTGATGCCCAAGAGCATGTCGCGGCCTCGCGGGTCCACACGTGGGATGAAAACTGTGTGGTCAAGCCACAAGACCCCATTGCGTTGATGAACCCAAAAGAGCGCGCGATCGCCAAAGCCGCGACGTTTAAAGCCTGGAAACCGAACAACCCGATCAAATCGGGTGAGCAAGGGTACGTAACCCTTAATTTTTTAGACAAAATCCATGTTTTTGGTGTTTACGCTCACTAAAAACATTATTATTTTTTTATAAAACAGCGTTTTTGAGAAATATCCCGAAGTTCAATCGGACCCCTTTGATGAAAAAATCGTGAGCCGCGCGATGCTTCCGTTGCGAAGAAACCCTGTGAAAATCGCCACACAGGGGCTTTCCGATGCGATCAAAGAGCGGAAGGCGTTCAAGCCAAGTAGCTACCCAAAGACCAAGCTCACAAAAGGAACTTGCCTGCTTGGCATCAATAAACACAACGTATAAGATATTAATACAACTATTTTAATCCTTTTTTTTTGTATTAATATGGGCCCTTGAACTACTACTTCTTGTCGGTGGAAGTCGCAGCGGCACAGAGACGCGCGACAAGCCCATGGAGCTGCAAGAGTGACGAGACCCCGTCGGCGATACACATGTGGGTCGTGCCGATTTGCTTGACAAACTCCAGCTTGAGTTTCTCGTCCATCGTGTAGAATTTACACACGCGAAACACCGTACCGATGATATCTTGGGTCGAGTACCCAGTCTTCCATAGAGCGATGAGCTCTTTCTCAGCGCCGTCGATATTGCCAGCGACACAGTGGCCAATGATCGAGCGGATCGCCGTGGGATGCGGCTGGTCACACACTTTGAAGACGTTGCTTTCATTGATAAAGCCAAAGCCACTGTACGTGGCCTGCAAGTTGTTGAGCGCATTGCGCATATCTCCTTCCGCCGTGAAGATCAACGCGGCAAGGCCGTCGTCTTTGTAACCAACTTTTTCCGCGTCACAAACTTGCAGTAAGCGTTCCAAGATCATTTCATCTTTAAGTTTGGTGAACCGTAAAATCGCACAGCGGCTTTGGATCGGTTCAATGATCTTGGTCGAGTTGTTGCAGGCCAATGCGAACCGCGTGGTCGCCGAGAAAATCTCCATCGTGCGACGCAGCGCCTGTTGCGCAGCGGCGGTCATACTGTCGGCTTCGTCCAAGATCACAATCTTGTGGCGGCCGGGCGGCAGCGTCACTTTCTGTTGCGCAAACATCTTGATCTTGTTCCGCACCGTGTCGATGCCACGGTCATCCGAGGCGTTCAGTTCCAGCACGGCTTGCTTCACCGCTGGGCCTAGCAGTTCGCGTGCGAGACACAAAATACTGGTGGTTTTACCTGTTCCTGGCGGGCCCGCGATGATCAGATTCGTCATGTTGCCGTCGCGCGCCATCGCACGTAACGAGTCGATCGTGTCGGCATTGCCCACGACGTCCTGCAACGTATGTGGACGGAATTTCTCGACCCATGGTGCTTCAAAAGACTCGGCCATTTTGGGTGAATTTCGTTTTGATGGTGGGAAGCTTCCAAAGGATTTCCCGCGCAATTTATTTTGTCCCTTTATAGCCAATCAGAAGCGAACCATACCTATTTTCAACCAATGAATGTAGTATGAGCAGCAAATTTTTCATATTGGACGAGTGGACGACTCGATGGTCGCGGCGTATGGCTGCAGGCGATCTTGCGGTAAATGCTGTGCGACGACCTTCATCTCGGTTATCAAGTGGCTCTCCATTTGTGTGGATAGATGCAGAAAGCCTTTCAGACACCGTCGATGGCGCGATTGCAAAGTCGGGAACGACTCCAATGTGCCTGGGACCCACTGGGAATCGAGCTGGAGCTTTGCGCCGCTGCGCGTGGCGCCATGGTGGAGCATCACCATGGTGTAATATCGTGGTGGTGGTGGTGGTGGGCAACTGGTGCTGGCTGCATCAGCCTTGCTCAGCAGAGACACCCATATATACCCAGGATCAAGAGGCAACGCCACGATAACACTCAGATGATCCGACTGTGTGATCGCTTTGATAGTGATGATATCGAAATGTTCCAAGCCTGTGCGCGGTGGTCTTGCAGCTGCCGAAGCAAGTTGACTCAGCGGACCACCGGCAGCGTCGCTTGTATTGGATTGTTGCTGCTGCTGCTCCACGGTGAGTTCACATGGCAGCTTGTAGCTCGCGATGAGGTCGCCACTCAGTGTGCTGAACGATACCACAGCGGTACACTGCTGTGGGGAGCTGCTGCTGCTTGATGGAGCTGGCAATGGCTGCAACGGACGTATGGTCTTCACATACGGATGCAGTAGCTCTTCGACTGGAAGAAACACAGCGGCTTTCTTGACGAGATAGTAGTCCATCATCGAGTCGGCGCCACTGGGCACGTCCAGCTCCAAGGCGATACTCCCGTCATAAGACACAAGGTCGTAACGACATAACGCGCCATGGACATCCAATCTTCTCTTTTCTGCAGCAGGGACCATCGCGCGCCACTCACCAAACTCTTTCAAGTACCACAATCGTCTCAGAACCAGCGGCGACGAGCTCTCGCTCTGGCGATCCTCATGGTCTCGATGGCTTTCCCCTCTACGCCCACTCTTGACGATCTGTAGAGTCACCACAGTGTATATCCGTCTGTGTGTTCGCACGACGGTGGTGAGCATGGGCTTCTGGTCGGCTGATGCCACAAACCGCAAGGCAAAGCCACGTTCGTGGCGCTTCGGCAGCATCTCTGGGTACAGTCTCACGACGCCACCGGGCACTTTCCCACGCTCTGCCCAGAGAGACGCGACCCGCGGAGGTACGCGCGGGTCATGTACACGGGACCGTGGGATTGTATGCGTTTCTAGCTCTTGGTAATACGACTGAAATTCCAATTCCATGTGCTGGGTGCACCACATCGCCATGCCAAGCCGCGCGCTGCCATAACGAAACCGCTTCATCTCGCGTTTGATGGATATCCGACATGTCTTGTCCACTAGCATCAACTGGGCGACTTCTTTGGCATCCAATAGACCCAGGAAATGCAGTGCAATCGCGCGCGTTGCCCATGCTTCTTTCCAGATCCGGATCGCCATCGTCATGTGACAAAATTGTTTGTCAGAAACTGGTTACGAAAATGAAAAGTGTAACCTTCAACCCACCTTGTTTTGCAAATGCAAATACACATCACCCTGTTTCGAGAATATGTTATCCGGATGCAACACTATTATCCGGCTATACATTCCACCCCCTCCAGCCAACCACTGGGAGCCAATCAATCGAAGGGAGCTTTCCTGGCTCCGTTTGATCATGCCGCTCAAGACGATATTGTTGGAATTTATCGCCGTTTGCCAAGTCGCACCGCCGCTAATTTCTCTTAATTCAAGATGGCCTCGCTCGCTGCTTCCCGTCCTGTTGTGTCGGTTCTCTCCACGGAAGGTGAGACCGTGTCCGTCGTCGGACAGCTCGTGCTTCCTGCGGTGTTCACCGCGCCAATCCGCCCAGATGTCGTGACCTTTGTCCACACCAACATCGCCAAGAACAACCGTCAGGCGTACGGTGTCTCGCGTGAGGCTGGTCACCAGCACTCGGCCGAGTCGTGGGGTACTGGCCGCGCTGTGTCGCGTATCCCTCGTATCGCCGGCGGTGGTACCTCGCGCTCCGGACAGGGTGCGTTCGGTAACATGTGTCGTGGTGGTCGCATGTTTGCGCCAACGCGTATCTGGCGCAAGTGGCACCGTAAGGTCAACGTGAACCAACGCCGTTTCGCTATCGCGTCGGCCTTGGCTGCGTCGGCCTTGCCTGCTCTTGTGACCGCGCGTGGTCACCGTATCGAGAAGGTGCCAGAGGTGCCACTCGTGGTGGACGACTCGGTCGAAAGCATCCTCAAGACCTCCCAGGCCATGAAAGTGCTCGCCAAGATCGGCGCCGATGCCGATGTCGAGAAGGTCAAGGACTCCAAGAAGATCACCACTGGTCGTGGCAAGTCCCGCAACCGTCGTTACTCGACCCGTCGTGGCCCACTTCTTGTGGTCGCCAACGCCAACGGTGCCCAGAAGGCCTTCCGCAACATCCCTGGTGTGGAAATCGCCAACGTTGAGCGCCTCAACTTGTTGCAGCTCGCGCCAGGTGGCCATCTTGGCCGCTTTGTGATCTGGACCAAGTCGGCCTTTGAAAAGTTGGATGCCATTTACGGCACGTACTCGAAGAAGTCGGGCGAGAAGACCAACTACTCGTTGCCTCGCCACGTGATGAACAACGCCAACTTGGGCCGTCTGATCAACTCGGACGAAATCCAAAGCGTGATCCGCGCCGGCAAGTACACGTCGTTCCGTCGCCACCACAAGAAGAACCCGCTCAAGAACTTGGGCGCCATGGTCAAGCTCAACCCGTACTCGCTTGTCGCGCGTCGTGCCGAGCTTCGCGCTGAGGCGCTCCGCAAGGACAAGAAGGCCACGGCTGCCACCAAGAAGCGCAACAACGTCCGCACGGATCCTAAGCGCAAGGAGCAGAGCCGCGCGCTTTTCGCCAAGAACAACGCCGACTAAGTTGCTTGTTTTGGGCAAGTCGTGGGATGGAGATTTTTTTGGGAACTCTTCATTTTCTCAGTCGTATTTTTATTTTACAACTTTGTTAGAAGAGATTTTTCAGGAAAAATCCATCAGCATAACCACCAGAGAAATGGGAAACACACCGCATGAGGACATCATCATTCCATTTTTGTATTGTAAATTTTTGAGAGTTTTTAGAAATTGGAGTCTGGCAGAGCGAGCACGGACTGGATGGACGTCAGTGCGTCTTGTGGGGTCCACAGCGTCGCCATGGGGTCGTGGACAATGGACGAGGAAGTCTCCGCCTCCTGGAGCTCTTTTACGGCCTGTTGTGGATGAAACACAAAGTTGTCAGCAATGAATGCTAACAATACCAAGGTTGCCTCCTGTGTAAATGTATCTTACCAGTGCGTATTGCTTCCAGCCGGGGAGACCGATAAACTCGTGGGAGGCGCTGCTGCTGGTCTTGTTCCTGTGAGCTGGCAGCGACATGTCGGTCGCGACTCGCATGCGGTCGTCGTCGGTGCGGTGGCGACGCTGCGGGACGATCCACGGGCAAAACCAGCGGTGGTTGCCGATCGGATCGAACCGGGAGGAGGAAGAAGAAGAAGACGAAGAGATCTTGGCTCGTTTTCGAAGTGGCGATGCGATTGCTTCTTCTTGTTCTTGTACGACCCCGCCCTGGCCCATTGTGGCTTGCGAGGGCGGCAGAGTCAGAGGCGCGTGGCGATTGCAATACTCACACGAGAGAACCACGCGCTCGCCAGCGGTGGCGTCCGAAACAGACCACCCGCAGATCGAGAGGATCGTGGCCGTGTGGAGTGTATCCTTGTTGCACGTGGGATATTTTTTCTGAAGCAGAGTGATCCACGAGCCTGGATTTTCTGGATTGAACGTGGCTTCCAGTGTGTGGGCATCCACCACCACATCCTGCAATGCTTTCTCAAGACATCCCACCTTGGTGGCCTTGTCCAGTAGCTTTTCAGCACGCCCCATAAACGCGTCCCCCACTTGCGACGGACCGAGCACCGGCAGCTGCAACACATACATAACCACACACACTCTTTAAAAATATACAGTACAATATGCGGATCGACAACAAGCCACCCACCATTGTGAACGAAACAGGCGATGGGTTGTGCTTCCATGGACACGTATCGTCGTGTGCGCTTTCCAATTCATGCGCAAACGTTTGCGCGACTGCGTCGGCGCCACTCGCACTCAACTTCGCATTGATCGTACAGCAAATAAGCTTTTCACAGCTCAGACAAGTCAGCATATCCGGTGCTGTGTTGGTCCACCCAAAGCGAGCGCACTCTAATGGAGAGATGCAATCGGGCTTTGCAAACCACGTCGCGACGGCAAAGCTTGATACGCGCTGAAGAAAATCTGCATGGCTCCATGCGCGGCAAGAGCTTTTCGTATTAGTACTAGTAGTGGTCTTGGTCAACTGCTCCTTTGTGTGTACGCTGGGCGATACAAGGAACCGTGAGTGGGATGCGATCAACTCGGCGTCGTGGTCAATGCTCTTGTGGTCCAGCGGCGCCGTGACTTCGCGCCAGTGCTTCAAAGCAAGCTCAACATCGGCGGTCATCCGATGACCCTGCGTCATCGCATCCATTTTCGTTGCAACAAGCACAAACTGAACGCCAAAGTTCGTAAACCGCACTTAACACTAAGTGCGTATAGTCCACCGCCATTTTTGCCCATTCGTGGTGGGGGCAAAGGAAACTTGAGAGAAGCTGGCGGCGAAAATGGTGCGGATCGTGCCCGTCGCAGCGCTCCAGGAGGCGCCATTCGCGTGCTTTGAAGACGAAGAAATCGATGCGGGATCAAGCGGAGCCCAGCGCGCGTTTGGGTTGACGGGAAGTGCGACTTCTGCGCGTGGGTTGCCCACCCATGTCGTCACGATGCCTGGCGGGAACAAGGCACTGCCTGCTCGAAGCGTCGCTAGAGGTGAGCGACACAGTGTCACCATCCATGAATGATGTCGTGGATTCTAAACGAGCCAATTCCCTCTCTTCTTTTTGTGTCTCTGTTGTAGTTGTACGATCGCTGGAGTGTACCGGGTCCGGAACGTTTTACTTCGCGAACGACGCGCTCGAACACCGCTTCATTTGGTAAGGAGTACCATATCCGCAAGAGCAAGGTTCCCATGGCCAGTGTGTCTAATTTATCTATACGTATGTGTGTACAGTTGGCGCATCACGAAGAACGTGTTGGTGCTGCGAGAGTGGAGTCTCCACACGTCGCTGGAAGGCAACGGGTTACGGCTCCAGTTTCCAGCCGCCGTGGTGACCTCTGGCGTCACGGCGACCGAGTCCTACGACGCCAACGCGGTCGTGATCAGTGTGCTCACCCACGCTGGCTCGATCCATCGGTTCAGCTTCCCCATCGTGGCAGCGAAGCGCTCTACGACATCACCACCATCGACGCCGAGCATCTTCAAGCAGCACGACCACCATGGCGCCAATGGATCATCGGCAAATGCCATTTTTCCACGGACACCATCGTTCCACACCGCCACGGATATCGTCCACTCGCTACCGACCGACGAGGCCATCACGACCGCGCTGTGGGTCAATGAGTACAACTTGATCGTCGCGACCGACACCGGACGAATCATCGGCGTCAACTTTGGCCAGCCATCCTCGCGTGACCAAGTTCCGCAAGAGTTTCTGTTCACCGACGAATCGATGATGCAGTGGCTTTGGAATGGCCTTGTCAAATCCAGTGGCCACCGCAAGCAGCGCAACAGCCATGGCACAAGCGAGGACCTTTCGGAAGATGCGATCGTCGCCATGGCTTTCTTCCCATTGGACAGCAACTCGCTCGGAGACGAAAGTGAAGAAGAAGCGACCGCGCCAAGTAGTGGGGAGGTGGACGACGTGTGTATCCTGACGCTCTCGGCTGACTTCACACTTCGCGCGTGGTCGTTCCGCACACAAACGTGTCTTGGCAAGCAGTCAATCCGCTCTCTTGTAAAGACCACGAATCCATTGGATACGGACGATGAGTTGGATGAAGATGACGATGTATTGGACGACGACGACTCGAGAGCGTTTGTGACACAAGCCAAGCTCGTGGCGATCCCATCGTCCAGCAGCGGTGCGTGCCGCCTGCTTGTGCATGTGGAATCGAACGAAGACTACCCGCAACAGATCGTGCTGCTCCGTGGAGAAATCAACAAATCTGTCGGCGCGTCCACCGAGCTGACGCTGGACACTGCACGTGTCTTCAACATCGGCAGCAGCGACAAGCAAAGGCTCAAGTTTGTGGATTTTGCGGTGGAAAAGGGCTTTTTGTTGTCGGCGTGGCGCTCCTCGGTGGGCGATTTTGTGTATTCCCACGTGAACCCCATGGCGTTGACAGGACCCCGTGTGATCCCTGGCCAACTGGTGAGCAGTGTGGACGTGCAGATGAAAAAATACGAGCGAGAAGACAGCGAATTGCCATTCTTGCTCACAGACGACCAAGGCGTGGCAACGTTGATCGACAACTTTTACGTGGAACGCGTGCTGCTACCAGGCCGGTTCTCGCGCCAGAGTTTGTACAAGGCCATCTCCGAATCCCACGGCGGGTTGGATGCGCCATTGCGTGCCTACTTCACGCAAATCGGTCCTCAAGAGTCGCGATACAATGAGCTGTTGATCGGCGTGGTCGCTGACAAATCACTATCTCACCACCAGTCGCTTTTGAAAAGTGGGCGGCCGCATGGACAGCCACATCCGAATCTACAGCGGATCAGTATCTGGAAGAGTCTACTTGAGCTTTGTACCAAACACTGGCGAAGTGAAGTCGCGCCGATTGGGTTTGCCGCACTGGCACCACCGAGCAGCGAGCCGATGCTTGGTTCGCCTGTGCTTTTGCGTCGCAACCGCGTGTCGCTGTTTTTCCCATCGGCAGCGTCCATCTCCTCGACCATGCTTGCCAAGCCGTCGTCATCATCGTCTGCCTCGTCAACCACGTCTGGGACCCACGACGTTTCATGTACGATTGCCGCGGAAGTGCTCCCATCGTTTGATTTTTTCCCGAGCCACGCGTTCCAGTCGGCTGTGCAAAATGAAGTCGCTGCTGTGATGGTCGGAGAGGACTGCAAAGTCGAGTCGCTGGTCGCACTTGCACGTCAGGCAGTGCGGATGACCATGCACACAACCACCACCACGACGGACGACGTCGCGCCCGAGCTGCTGTTCACACGCTCGCTGTTGCGACTCAGTCAAGCGCTGGGCCACAATGGATCAAACCACCTCCAGATCTTGCAAGACCTGATCGACAGTCTCTCGCCTGCAAATATTTCGTCTGGCGAGTCGGCGGATGATCCGTTCGCTGTCAACAGCGATGCCGATGACCAAGGTGGTGACGAGGACCAAACCATGGACGATACGTCATCCACGACCACTGCGACGCGATACTTTGGCGCCAATGAAACGTGCTACGCCTTCAGCCAAGTCACAGCGCGCACGGTGGACGAATTGTGTGCGCAGGCTCTCCGCGTCGTGCTCTTACTGGCGCATCTTGTCGACGCGCAGTCCTCGTTACTTGAATTTGCCACGTTGAAGGCCATCGAGCGGTCTCTTCTGCCAAAGGCCATCGTCGTATACCAGCGGTGGAGCCAAAGCCGGTGGCTCGCAAACCAAAATATCACGAGTACGACCGAGATTGACTTGCTCAGCGCCAAGACCTCGGGTACGCTGCTTCCTCCTCTTCTCCAATTTTTCTTGGCGGAAGCGAACGAAAATCTGAATCGCGTGGGCTCGTTCCAACGTGCACGAGCTGTCGCCGAAATGCGCGAATTCGACAGTTCCAACCTGTCGGAGGACCCGCATCAGCTTCTCGGCAGCTTTGCGAGTGGCATCCTTGAGTTGGTCTCACGGCCCAACGATTTGCTTGTCGCGTTCCTGCAAAAGAAACGTGAATACAGCATTTTGCGGTCCATGCTGAGCTGCAGTCTCAACGATCTCAGTCTCCACGAAGAAGCCAGTATGGGGCCGCTCAAGGCGCTGATCCGGGTCAAGTACATTCGCTCCATCGGCGAATGCCTCGCATGGGAAGGCCACCAAGCAGCCAAAAGCGACACCAACAGCGCGGTCACCATGGCCGAGGACTACTTCAAGCAAGCGATCCGGTGCTTCAACATGTGCCTTTCCTCGTACGTGACCCAAATCGAAGCCACGAGCGACGGCGTGGGCGAAGACGCCTACAACCGCGCGGTAGACAACTGTGAGCGGTTCATTGGCACGGCTGTGCGGCTGCTCAAGGAGACCATCCCACGTGGGTACTACCAGCTCACGCTGAGCTTTTTATGGGTCATCGCCTCCGAAGCACTTGAGCTGATTGACTCCAAGGCGCTTCAGTCGTTTGTGTGGGTCAACATCTTCAAGTACTCGGTGGAAGAACAGGCGTACTACGACGCGCATCTCGCGCTCATGCGCACGGTGCAGCTGTCGTCACTCGCGCCAGGCTTTGACATTGGCAGCATCAACAGTCCCAGCAGCAGCAAGAAGGACCAGGACCAGGGCGAACACGAAGCAGAAGACCTGGATATCGCTCGTACCGCGGTGGAATGCACGAGTTACTTTGTCAAAGAGCTTTGCCGCCACGGGCGCCTGGATCTGGTGTGTGATTTCCAGTGGGACGCGCTGGAATCCGAAGTGGAACAGCAAATCCAATGGCTCGCGGCGAATGCCAACGTCGTGGTTTCGAAAGAAGGCACCGGCGCCAGCGTTGGTAGCATCGATGCCAGTGTGGTGATGTACCATGAGCTTGTGTTTGCGTTCTTTGCGCGCCGCAATCAACCAGTGAATGCCGCGGCCGCGATGCATGCGCTGTACTTGCGGCTTCGGCTCGCAACCGCCAGTTCGATCCGGTCGGCCAATGCACTGCGCACCCAGCGCAATGCGTTGCTTGCCGCGATGAATATGCTGCTGGAAGTGGAAGACGATGGAAACCGATGGGTCGTGCGCAAACTCCACGCCGAAGAAATTTCCGCCAACAAAAGAGTCACGTTGTCTCCTGAAAGACTGACCGAGACGGGCGCCTTGCAAATCGTGACGTACAAGGACATGAAAAAAGATCTGGCTGTGCTGGATGGCAAGCTTCGGTTGCTTCACGTGGGACTGGAAGAAAGCGTGCTCCTCGCCACGATGGACGCGAGCGCCGTCGTGGCGCTGCTGGTCGATGCGGCCTTGCGGTGCACGACCGCTGGGACTGCCTCTGGTACTAAGAGTACAACAGCGGTGACCATGACGCTATCGGAGAAGAAGCAAGAAAGCCTCGTGTCGCTGGAACTCGCGGTCCAAATTTGCGCCAAGAACGCGTTGCCATACGACCACTTGACCAAGTCGCTGGTTCGTTTTTGTGTGGCTAATGTCCATTCGCTGGGTGTTTCCCATTTGTCGTGGGAATTGCTCAAGACATATTTGCGGTTTGTGGATGAACTGTTGCAATTTGAAATCGCGGCAAAAGAAATTTTGACCTGGAAAGTCAAGATCGTGGTTCCTGAATGGATCACGTCGCGTATGAGCTGCCCACGCACGGGCAATGCGTCCAAGTTGGTGCTTTTGTATCTCACCCATGGGCTTTTAATCGAAGCGACCACTGCCGCTGCAGAAATGGTCCCATTGGAGATCGTGCGAGAAGGAGAAGCTGCGTTCCGCAAGCGCAGCAATGCCACGAGTGCATCGCTGCCGTGGCTGCCGTACAATCTCTTTGACGCGGTGCTCAATGCCGACGATGCCGCGCTGACAAGTACTACTAATAGTAATAGCTTTGGAGGCTTTGGAGCAGCGAATGGCACAGGACAAGGCGATCCACCGCTGCGCGCGGCGGCGCAAAGCTTGCGTGGGCGACTGGTCGAGTACTTCAAGTACGTCCACACACTCGAGCAAGCGCGCCAGGCGGCCGGCATCGCACGCGATTCGTACGATTCGCTCTAAACACGCTTGGACCCACGGTTTGTAGTACTGTACAGACTGACATGCGCTGAATACTTCAATCTTTTTGGTCTTTGTTTTGCTGTTCTGTTTTGATGCGAAGTGCGACGGTGCTTCAGTCACAGCTTAGAGACAACCTACCAGGCCATGAGCTCCTCAACTGGCACTGATGTGCAGCTGTTGGTAGCCACGCTGACGGATGTCTGACACTCTGATCTCTATGGCTACTAGACCACACTAACTGCATCTGCTGCTCTACTTCTGAGTTGTGAATAAAAGCGAATGTTGGTGGGGGAAACTCAGTTTTCCGTTTCGAATCATATTCGCAAGTCGATCTTGCGATTGGAATCATACGAACGAGACCAATAAATGGTAAATCATCGTTTCCCACTCTGAAAGAATTCTACATACTGTCGTGTGTTTGTACACAATGACATGACTACTGTACTGTAGTCACACACACCCTGCCGTGTGCGCAATCGCAGCCGCTGTTCAAGAACTGAAATGAGCTCCTTGATGAGGAGCGCTTCATGCAGGCAGCCAAAACAACACCACAGAAAATCGAATTGGTTGGCCGTCAGTGTCGAATCTATTGATTGGTTGAAATACATCCAATGTCGGTTTATTGGCTAAAATTGGGACCGGTTCGGTGGCAGTTCGCACATGTCACAGATATTGTCAAAATGTGGCTCCGCTGTAACGCAGCAGCAAGAGCAGCACGAGTAACAAGAGGCGCCGCCACCATGCAGCTTCGCTCACAGCAGCAGCTTCGCAAGCGTACGAACGACACGACTCTCGATACAGCAAGCGACAAAGTCCAGTTGGCCCCACCTCAGAAAAAGAAATCTCGTGCCGTGGGGTCGAGCCGATCTCCAAGAGCTACCCAAGCGGTGCCGAAGAATACCATTCCCTTGCTGGACGGTGGCGATGATACCGGCGAAAAGATCCTCTATCGATATCCCACGCTTGTAGCTGCGCGTTTGATCAGACGATACAAGCGGTTCCTCGCCGACGTCGTACTCGTTGACGCGAGTACTAGTAGTACTAGTACCGACGGTGAGGCTGATGGTGCTGATGCTGAGCAGCATAGCGACACGGTGGACGAAGCAGCGAACACGGTGACGACGATCTACTGCCCCAACACAGGGCCCATGGTAGGGCTTCTCGACGAGCCAAACGCGCTCGTCCAGCTGTCCAAGAGCGACGACCCAAAGCGCAAATACTCCTACACACTCGAGATGATCCGCATCCACGTACGGCCGACATCCATCGTCTGACCCCCAATAGTACCCCCTTGCTTGCCAAAAACAACTGACGCTCTGTTTCTTCATGTTGTATAGAATGGCGAACGTCATGTATGGGTGGGCGTCCACTCTTCGTCCGCCAACTATATGGTCGAGAGGGCGCTTCAAAGCGGTTGGTTCCAAAACGAGCTCGGCAACTTTGACTTGCTACAGCGCGAAGTCAAATTTGCCAAAAGCAGCCGCGTCGACTTTGTTTTGACCACGCTCAACGACCAAGGGGACGTAGCGCATCAAAAGTACGTGGAAGTTAAGAGCGTCACGCTCGCGCAGTCCGAGAGCCAGCCTACAGGTGCTAGTAATAGGTGTGCCGTCTTCCCTGATACTGTGTCAGTGCGGGCGAGCAAGCACGTGGCTGAGCTCATGGAGCTGGTCGAAAGCCGCCGCCAGCAAAATAAGAAATCGCAGCCGACGCTGAGTGGCGCCATCGTGTTCCTTGTCCAGCGAGACGACTGCGACATGTTCATGCCTTCTGTTGTCCATGATCCAAAGTTTGCAAAGCTTTGTGCCCAAGCCAGTGCGAGTGGCATCCAACTGGTAGCGTATGCGTGCTCATTAGAGCCACGCGAGAACAGTCAAATGGGCCACGTCAGGCTGCTCCATGCGCTCCCATTCCCGGCAGCTCAAGACGCCTGAGTGTTTTTTTGTTTTTATAAAATGATACGTTTTGTGATAATCATGTTTAGTAAATATTCGGAAACAGTACACAACATTGTTTTGGAATTGTACCTACCTTGTTTTCGAAATGCGCGGTTGGCTTTTTTGTTGGTGAAAAGACAGCGACCAAGAAAATTGATTGGCGTTCTTTGGTCCAAAGAAAACCCCAAGAGCTCGAGGCAAACCAAAATGGCCAAGCCGTTCGCGACCAAGCCACGCGCGGCTGCTGCTGCTGGCGGCAAGGCCGTGAAGAGCGAGCTGACCAAGCATGCGCCATACAAAGCCAAGCACGACAAGCCTGACAACAGCCATCCAAGCACTGGCAAGCCCGCTTACGAGAAGAAAGACAAATTCGCTGGTCGCAATGGCGGCGCGGCAGCAGCCACTGGAGCATCGCCAGGATCTGCAGAAGTCACGGCGCTTGTGACGCGCATGTCAGAGAAAGGACTCGCGTGGTTTGACGCTGTCAAGCCGCTCAAAGAAGCGCCACCGGCTCCACAACCCACGGTCAGCAAGAAAAACAAACACAAACAAGCGCAGCAACCAGTCCTTGACGCCGCTACGGCAAACAAGATTGATGAAGCAGTCGTGCAGGCGAAAAAGCGCCACGCGCAGCAGCTTCTGGAGCAAGAAATTGCTCGCCACGAGGCCAAGAAAAGCGGCAAAATGTCCAGTGATGACAAGTACCTCGCGACGATGATGAGCAAAGGTACGCTTGCCGATCGTGTCGCTGCGTTGACACTGACCATCCAAGCTTCTCCTTTCCACAGCTTGTCTCGACTGGGCCAATTGATCACCATGGCAAATAAAAAGGCGCGTCGCGAGAGTATGATGGCGGTGGAGTCGCTCAAAGATTTGTTTGTCAACAACTTGCTGCCGGACGATCGCAAGCTCAATTTTTTCCACCAAAACCCACTGACAAATGAGAATGTGACCGACAGCCACTTGGTGGTGTGGTTCTATGAACATTGCCTGAAAACGGCCTTTGCGCAGCTTGTCGGTGTGCTTTCTAATGGCATGCAAGACGCCGTGGACAACCACAAACGCGCCTGTATCCGTGCGGCGAATGCGCTGCTCAGTGGCAAACCGGAACAAGAAGCGGTACTTTTGGGCATGCTCGTGAATAAGATTGGTGACCCAGACCGTAAGATTGCTGCGTATATCCACAAGACGTTGCAGGATTTGCTCAAGGACCACCCATTGATGAAACGAGTGGTGGTGGATGAAGTCGAGCGGCTTCTGACACGCGCACAAGTCTCGGACCGCACCAAATACAACGCGGTCTTGTTTTTGAACCAAATGATGTTGCGTAAAGACGATGAAGACGACGCCTTATTAGCGGCGCATTTGATTAAAGTGTTTTTTGCACTGTTTTCAAAAGAAGTCCATGGCGCCGAAGAAGCTGAAAAGAAACGTAAGCTCAAGGCGCAACACAAGGCTTCTAAAAAGAGCGGTGCAGCCAAGGGGAGCAGCTACTCGGAAGGAGGCTCGATGGACCGCAAGCTGCTGAGTGCTTTGCTCATGGGTGTGAACCGCGCGTTCCCATACTCACGCACCGCGACCTCGGCTGACTTGCAGGAAGAAATTGATACATTGTTCAAGGTTGTGCGGCTGGCCAAGCATTTCCCGACCAGTGTCCACGCGATGATGCTGCTTTTCCAAGTGATGAACTCGACCAACTCGGTCTCGGACCGTTTTTACACGGCGTTGTACGAGAAGCTCTTTGACGCCAAGCTACGTGAGACATCCAAGCATACGCTGTTCTTGAACTTGGTGTTCAAGGCGCTCAAGGCCGATGTCTCCCCATCACGGGGCAGTGCGTTTGTCAAGAGGCTCATGCAGCTCACCAGTGTCATGACGCCGGCGTTTACATGCGCCGTGCTGTTTTTGCTTTCGGAAGTGCTCAAGATCAAGCCGCAACTAAGAACCCTTTTGGATCAGTCGGAATCAGGCGGATCTGCTCGTGATGATGAACATTTCAGTGACCAGGATGAGGACACTAAGAAGAATGTGTTCAACCCGGAAGAAGAGGAGGAGGAAGAGGAAGGTGATGAGGAAGACAAGGAAGAAGAAGAAGAAGAGGATGCGCTGACCAATGCGGACGGTCTGAGTGATGCCCAGCGCACAGCCAAAGTGCTGGCCGAAATGTTTGGCGGCTCGTCTTCTCTGGACGAACCAGAAAAGCCACGCGCCGCTACGAGCTTTGTCGAAGAAAGCAGCAACGCTACGGCCGCGTCATCATCATCAGAAGAGGCTAAAGGATCGGCGTATGACTGCCATAAGCGCAACCCATTGTACGCGTCCGCCGAGACTTCGTGCGCATGGGAGATCCACCACTTGCTCCACCATTACCACCCGTCGGTGCAAATGTTTGCGCGTCAACTGGTGCTCAATGCAAACTCCGGTGGCATCCATTACGCTGGCGATCCACTCGTGGATTTCACGATGCATGCATTTTTTGAAAAATTCATGAACAAGAAACCAAAGCAAAAAAATGGGCATCAGACTCAGACTCAGACTCAGACTCAGAATCCGATGGATCCAACTCAGAATTCCGAAAGCAGCAAAAGCTGGACTTTTGTACCGATCAATTCCGAGGCCTTGCTGCAAGAAGCCGAAGAATCCATTGATGCGACCGACCAGTTCTTTTACAAGTTTTTCAAAGAGCGCGCACAGCGGGACGCGGCCAACCCGTCGTCAGCCAAGAAACAACGCCAGAAAAAGCTCAAGAAGGACGGCCGTGACGGCGATGTGTTCTCTGATGAGGACGATGATGATGAGGATGAGGATGAGGATGTGGAAGCCTTTGCGCAACAACTAGCGGAAGGCATCATGCAGGACGGAGATATGGATGACGAAGATCCAGAATTGGACGACTGGAGTGGTCCAGAAGATGGAGACAGTGAGGAGGATGGTGGCGATTTGGAGATGGACGATGGTGATGATGAAGTCATGGCGTTTGGTGGTGGTCGTGGTCAGCGAGATGATGAGGATGATGACGACGACGACGACCAAGAGGATGATGACGATGACGACGAGGAAGGAGGTGCTTTCCTTGATGGAGAGGAAGACGATGACGATGACGAGGAAGATGACTTTGATTTCAGTGCGATGGACGGCGAGTTGGATTTGCCCAAGGTCGCCAAGCAAAAGGCGCCACCACAAGTGGCAAACAAGCGCAAGGCCATGTTTGCGGATGCCGATGATTACGATACGATTGTGCGCGAAGCACTGGCCAAGAAAAACCAGCCGCGTGAAAAGAAACGAAAGACATCGGAGCAATCGGAGCAATCGGAAGCGTCTCAGCAAACGATGATGAAGGGAACGAAAAACAAACAGCAGAAGATGAAACAAAAGCCACAAGCCTTTGCCAAGAAGCAGAGAAAACACTGAGACCAGTAGTTGCGTTGGAGAAGGAAGTACTATTTGAATACATAGAGAAAAACGTTGCATTTGCAGATTGATTTTTTTGATTTTATTGCTTGCCCCATGCTGAATTCTGGGTGTTGTCATGGTGACGACCGAAAAAAATGAAATGTCCGTTAAGTACTTCGAAGTACAACTGAACGAACCTAACAGTGTCTGCTGCCACCGACAGATCCACTCTTGGGAACATGACCTGCCACCGTTTGTGCATTCCTTCGACCGAAATCCTCAACCAAACTTGAAGCGAACGCCATCTTCCAAGGCGCGCGATCCACTCTGCAA
>JAADWJ010000148.1:0-42515 GCA_023336165.1 Pythium monospermum
CATCGACAAGCAAACAAATGAAAACCGCGGTTACCTGAAGAAACTGAGCATGTCGTCTTTCCAGCAACAGTGCGGCCTGGTAGAAGCGGTTCATGTGCTTCATCATCATCCATGCGGGCGACGCGTGGCTCAGTTCATCGATCGTATAGTTGCGTGGCCGCTTGCCTTTGAGCTTGGTGAGGAAATGGTGGGTCGCTGGCAACGGGGTCGTACTGTCCATACTGGGTTTCACCTCGAGTCGCTTCTTCTTGGTCTTTTTTTTCTTGGCGGGTGGAGGCTCCTTCGTGGTGGACATTGGCTTCGGTTTCTCGTGGTCTTGGTCCGGCCACTGGAAGCTCGCATGCGACAGCGTCAAGTGGAACCCAGATGCTTGTTGCTCCACATCATTATCAGTCGAGGACAGAGGCGTGGCCTTGGCCTTCCGCTTCGGCGTCGCTTGCGATGGGCTGTTGGTTGGCGAACTTGTATCTTCCAGCTTGATGGCGCTGTAAGGCGACGATGGTCGCATCTACTCAGCAAAGCACAGTCACACAATAAACAATCACAAAACAGGCCAGTGGTATCTCCATGGTTGTAAAACTGAAACTGACCAGCGGCGATTTGATGCGTGGATTCTTGACGATCCAGTCCACCGCGTCAAGAACATGCTGTCTGGCAGTATCCCTGTCACATGGTGGATCATCGTCTTCACAGTCCGAGGAGAGAACACGATTCGTGGATGTCGATCCAGCAGGTGACGAGACTGTCGGTACACACGGTGTATATCAGTATCAGTACACCTCCTGATCATTGGAAGGGAAAGCATACTACACACAAAACCGTACCGTTTCGGGTTGCTCGCTTCGCTTTCGACTCATTCGGGGAGAGGTACGCTGTCGGTGATGACGACGCCCAAGCAGCAGCTCGGTTCGATGTCGCCCATGGGGCCGCCAGCTCTCCACTGATGTTCTTTGGGGTGATGAGTTCGTCCACGTCGATTTCGTCTCGTTCAAACAAGTCTTTTTCTTCCACACTGATCTGCACTTGGTTTTTGGGGCATTGGGGAATCGTATCGGACGTGAATGCCGGCGCCACGCTATACAGCTGGCTGCCATCAGCATCCTCAGTATCATCAAGTATCAGCTCGTACGGTGGCAACATATCGTCATCCTCGTCGTCTTCGGTGGTATGATGGTCGGTTGCCTCGTCCAGCGCATGGAGGTCGGCATCCACTTGCAGTAAATCATCTTCTTCCGGACATAATGCCAGACTCGCAAGCTCATCATTCGTGAGCGCTTCCAAGTCGGTGCTGCTTAGCTGTGGGAATTGATCACTAGGCGATTGCACGAGATCTTCTTTGGAGATCTCAGTGAGCACGATCTGGTCTCTTGTGCGAAGTACCACATGGCGGACATCCACGGCGCCTCCTGTCAAAGATGGTGGTGCACGGCGAGGCAAGTCCGCTGATGTCAATGGACACACCGCGGATGGGTGGACCCGCAAATCCCAGATCTCGGCCTTGAGCTCGCCCTCTGCGCTGGTGTGCTCCATCTGCCCAGTTCGAAGGGTCAGATCCAACTTCATGAGGCACTGTTACGATTTGTTTTTCAACCTACCAGCTCCAAGAGCCCATCGGGGAGTCTCTCCTTCTCCAGGCACTCCATAAAGTACCTATGGACATCGACGCCGTTAGAGTTCTACCGAGCATTCATAAACGACAAAGAAGAAGAATAAACACTGAAATTCCAGGGAAACGACAACACTGACCTTGAAGTTGCATCATACGACTGCGCGAACCCTTCGACCCACCCGCTCTTGCTTGTCCAGTGGCGACACACAAACCCATCGCAGAACAATGCGACCACGAGACTCGCACCCTGGGAATCATCGTTCGCGCCGCCGTGGCAATGCGCTTTCGGTGACTCAAGTTGCAGTTGGTGGGCAAGTTGAAACTCCCCGATAGGTTCTCCAGCGTCAATGACCGCGACAAGATCGGCAAAATCCAGTTCACAGGCTGTAGCATCGTCAAGCACATCCGCGCTCTCGCTGCTACTGCTGTTTCTAATGGCGCTCCTCATAGTGATTGCGTCGCATCCAGCGTCTGCAGCTGTAGCGGCATCGCTATGTTGCATGACGATGAGATCATGAAAGGCCACACTTGTTCGTGGAAAGTTTCACAAAATGACACGCTTGACAACACCTCCAGAAGATACGGTTCAGTTTTGAACCGCGGTTCCCAATTGAACCGTGATCCCAGGAATAATCAAAATCAGTATATTTCAAACTATGCCCCATGGGGTATAAATTCAAGTGCCCAAAAAATACTTCAGCACTACTACGTAGTATGATAAAAGGTGACAGGAAAAACTCTATTTATCGCTCTTGTTGCTCTTCTTTTGCTTCTTGGCACTTGGCATTGTCAAGTAATCATTCACAGAAGTGCTTCCATTGCTTGTCTTTTTCTCAGTCTGTAATATCCACCAATTGCCATGGTCAGTTGGGTCCCTAGTTGCCGGGATATAAATAAATAAATAAAAAATATCGTACCTTTTGGCTCAAAAACTTGTTCTTGAGTGCCTCCACGGAGCTTCCTTTCTTCTTTTCCGCCTGTGCAGCGGCCTCGTGCTTTCGCTTCTTGGAGGTGTCTTTCTCGCTCGGTGCGACAAACTCTTGCTGCTTGGCGATTTTTTTCTTCTCGGTCTCTTCGCCACGTTTCTTGGCCTTGGCTTGGTCTTTGAGTGCCTTGCGCTCATGCTCCTTCATGAAGAATTCACCACTTTCAATCTCCTTGTCGATCTTACTTGGCGTCTGCTGTGGTGGGAACGGCGTGTACTCCCTGCGCTCGCGGACTTGCTTTGGCTTCTTGGTCTGGACGTTCTTTTTCTTGAACTGCGGCATGAACCGCTCCCAGTCTTCTGCGGAAAGGTTGGGGTCTTTTGCAAGTTCGCGCTTGATCATGAGCCGCTTGACGTTGTAAATCGGGTGGATATTGGCAAAGCAGTCTTCAATGATCTTGCGCACATTGCGGAGCCCTTGGTACGTGCCCATCGCAGAGACCGTGTTACCTTGCACCAAGACGTAGCAGTTTGTGAGCAACTCGATCGCCTTGAGCGTCGCGCCGTCCGGGCCGACAAGCCGCTGTCGCCGCTTCACGAACCGCTCCTTGTTGCGCACGAGGCCACCAATCTTGATGATATCGCACTGCATCTCATCGTCCATGATCTTGATGGCCTGGTTCACAGGGATACTACGCGCAAGAAGCTTGATCAAGTCGCGCGCCTTCAGCACAATGTACGGGTCGGTGGTCTTGCGCGTAGTGCGCACGGTCATGCTGCCTTCGACCAAGTTCAATTCACAGGCAATTTTATGGCCGTCCAGTGTCTTGGTCACGATGGGCCACACTTCACGGAGGTATTTTTCACGGTATTTTGGGAAAAGCGTCGCAAACGAACTTTCCTCCAGCAACGACGGCATCGCGAGCTTCTTGCCAGGCTGCTTGTCGTCGTCGATTTCGTCTTGCCAGCCGTCAATCTTCCAGTGGTCAATGTCGTCCGTGTCCCATGGCTTCTCCTTGCGGTGGTTCTTGCTCTTCTTCACGCTCTCATCGAGCAGGGCGTTGCCCTTCGAGTGCACATCATCGAACTGGTCCATCTTCACACAGGCAAGTTGGAGTAAATGTTGCCAATTCGTCTTATCTCTTCGCCGTTTGGGCACCAAGCGATGTCAGTCCAAGAACCAACCAGTGAGCGTCCAGGAACGTAACATGCTAGATAGCAGTTCCTATCAATATCCTGTTTCAGTACTTCTGAAGTGTCGCGGGCGGATCCACTCACCCTAACCCGAATTGTCCACTTCTTGAAGGTTGCAGATTGACAGGGAATGATGTTGATGCCAACCAAAATTTGATGTGATGTTGCCAAATGCGAGTGTAGGATGCCATGATGTCTTGTTTTTGCGGTGTCAAAAGCTCACCAGCATGGCCACCTGGGCACAGCACAATGAAGTGAATTGTTCTTCACCAGCGGTGGGAGGAGTTGCATGGAACCGCAAGTCGGATTCACATGTCATGACTTCAGATTCGAATTCAAAGAACTCGTCCATGGCACTGATCGAGTCGCACGTGGAGACACCCTATCGACCACCGCTCGTCGCGATTGGCGGTGGCCAAGTGGTGCGCCAAGTGAATTTACTTCCTCCAGCAGCTCCGCCGCGAAAGACTTACGATGAGCGCACGAGGCTCTTGAGCTCTGCTCCGTCGCCCTCCTTGTCCAGCGCAACGCCTGAGACGACGACAGCCTCGCACCCATGCCCAACTGATCATGATCGGGTCCATCCGTGGTCCTACCAAACCACAAACACATCCTACCAGGCGACTTCACGTGATGAAAATATGAACGCCGCCAGTACTCATTCTACCACAAATACTATGAGTGGTGGCGTATCCAAAAGCATGCCTGTGGTCGGTGACCAACCACATGCGATGTTCACAAAGTTGTTGAAGAAAGCGCACTCCATGACGACTGGTGGAACCAGTGGCCACGCGAACATACCAAAGGACCAGAGGCGGCGGCACTCTATCCTGCGTGTCAGTACGAGTAAAGATCCAGCTGCAAAAACTTTGAAAAAGAGCTCGTCGGTTGAGTTTACGTTGTTCCATGAGGAACATGGAAAGCAGCTCGCTACGCAAGACCAACGAGCGACGACATCGAATACGACTCCAAGGTATGTCAGTGCTGTGTTGATGATTGCCTGGAAAGGCTCGAAGCCTGCCTTTGCCAGGCTCTATGTTTCCGTTGTGACAAGAGTCTGATTCCGATATACACATGTGATCTCTCAACAGGCGGCTAACCTATGAAGAGAAAGAAGATCTCTATAGAATCCGCCCCGACTTGGAGGTTGGACCAACCCCGTACTACAAGGAGCAGCTCGCAGAACTGGAACAACAAAACCAACGGCGCATGGTGTTCGCCATCGTCGGCGGTATGATGTGCTTGATGTTCCTCATGGTCGTGTACTACATACTCACCATCGCATAAAACATCAACCCTTCCTCCCTCCATGTATGCATGTGCGATGGAATGTGACCTGGCCTAATAAGGAAAAGGAACTGGGTCGAAGCCAGGTGACAAGACGAAAATGGTTAGACCCAGGAAATCCTTGGGCCTGCTGTCCTTCATTTATTGACAGTATGTTGGGCAACGCATGAACACCCACATACTCCATATCTATAAGAAAGAATGTGAATATATATAAACGTCAACGGATAATCCATTAAACTGTGGTGTCCATCTGAATCACCCAGTCTGCTTGGATCCTGGAGTCGGATCCGACTGAGTCCTAAATTAGGGACGCTGAATATAATGTGGACACCTAAATTCGGGCATCCAATATGCAGCCACCCAAAAGAAAAGGAATGGCATAAAGCAACAACACACGCAGGCACAAGCACCTGTGAGATCCATTGTAAAACAATCCAGGCAATCATGCGTCTGATCACCCACAACATGCTCATGTGCAACAAGAAAGGGGTCGAGAATGGCTTCCCTTTGCGCATCGAAGCGACTGAAGTCGCCGTGGTGGAGTCGGAATTCAACGCTGCATTTATCCGCAAGATGCTCGCCAAGATCGACTGGGTGGCGTTTCTCGCAGGCGCCAAGGCGCTCCATGTCGCGGAAGGGTTGCCAGAACAGTACCATGCCGACCAGCACAGTGAGGACGAAGAGCTTCTTCGGAAAGTGCACCATGCGCTGATGGATGTGCATGTCAAAAAGGGCAAACTGATTTGTCCCGAGTCGGCGCGCGAGTTTCCTGTGATGGACGGCATCCCAAACATGCTGCTCCGTGAAGATGAAGTGTAACGCTCGTAATATAACTCGACTACCCATAGTAATACAGTACTACTGTCACAGGTTTCTCTTTGTTTTGTTTTGAACAGCTAGTTATTTTTTAAAATTTTTTTTTTTTTTATCTAAATGGCAAGGTCGTCCGGTTTCTTAAACTTGGCATGGCGCGAGCTCTTGCCATCGCTGTATTAAAAAAATAAAAGTGGTTTTGAGTCAGCAACAAGGTCAATATTTCGGTGGGAAAGAACAGATCGCACACAGTGCTTACCTGGATGACAAGTCATCTTCGCTGACGTCTCTGGATTCGATCTTGGCGACTGCCTTGATCCACTGGATACGGAACTCAAAATCGCCTTCTTTCTGGTCAGAAATGGCAATGCCAATCTACAAGAAGAGAGCGTTTGTTAGATGGGAGAAACGAGAAGAGAGGGGCCACTGTATCGTGGTCTGTACTCGTACACTGCGCAAGTTGGCTGGATCCAGTGGCGTGGGGTCGTTGAACTTGTAGTAGCCCTTGGCAGTCAACATAAAGTCGCGGAATGGAAGCTGCACAACCAAATAAGACAATCGCATTCCATAAGAAATGATGCCCCAGCAGTCTTCAGCCAACGGACAACTGGTCAACGTGCGTACCTCGACATCGACCCATTGGTTTGGTGGTGTACGAATAAACCCCTGATTGAGACAGAAATGAAAATCATGCGGTCAGCTGATGAACGCAACAGTGGGGAGGATGGACAGGACTCCTCAGTTTTTGTTTCTTGTCCACTCACCATGTAGAGGTTCATTGGATTCCAACTATCCATCTGTGCATTCAGTCGGTACCTGCATACAACGTGTCGGTTAGTTGCCCAAAAATTCCAGCGGCACACGATTGAATTTTGTAATACGCACTCTCGCCCATCGGTCATGATTCGCATTGTGATTCCTTCGTAGCCGTGAAGCAACAAGCTGCTTGGCACCGAGCCGCGCACGGCACAGTATCCGCTGCGCACGATGCCGGCCTCGGTCGGCTGGCAGGCAAGGCTTAATCGACCACTGAACACAGCAGACGCCTCTCCGTCTTGCTGCTTGACTGCCATCGTAGGCGTTGCCTTGGTATCGTCCTCGACGGCAGCTTTTTGTGGGGATGGGTCATAGAATCCCCATCGTGCCTCCGATAGTCCTAGTGCCACAAATACAATTCAAGCACAAGAGTGAATACTATGATCCACAGGGATCGCGGCGCATTGCATAATATTCTACAACGGCGCACCTCCAATGGAGCGGTCAGTGGACAGAATCCAGTCTGCTATTGCTGCGCGGCTATCGAACAAGAACAGCTCCTTTTCCGCGGGCAAGTTGAGCGACACACCCATTGCTGTTGTTCACAAGACAATGGACCCATTAGAACACAGAAAGCCAGAGCGACAGTCGCTATGGGAGTATGATGCATTGCACGCAGTTTTGCTTACACTGCTTGGAGCTGAGTATCGCGGCCTCCACGGACACCAACGCGCGCCGCAGGAAGCTCATTTTCCTTATCCTCCCTTCCGCAGATTTTCTCGTCTCACCACAGTTTGATGGTCACTATTGTGAGGGTGTACTTGACCAAATAACGTACCGTATATTCAACGAGAGTATTTACGGTATAATGTCGAAAGGTAAACCTAATTGAAATCCCATTTTGACAAAGTTCCGCCAGCCGAAAAAATGAGCTTGCATCTCCCAAAGCATCAATGGAGTACGCGCGGCGTCGACGCGTACGAGAAGCTTGAGTGCATCGGCGCTGGCACCTACGGGTACGACATCTATCTATCTCTCCTTTCCTAAGCTACAGCAGCAGCAGCAGCGGAGGACAGCCACACACAAAGAAAGCGCTTTTTTACTAACGGAATGGGGAGATCCATTATTGCAGCCAAGTGTACATGGCCAAGAACAAAGAAACGGGCGAAGTCGTCGCGATCAAGAAAATCCGCAGTCTGAATGAAGTTCAAGGCGTACGTATACGTGCAGTAGGAGGTGAATCAAGCAGTGGATCCCTATCCCTTTTACAAACTCAGTATGTGTGTTGGCGCTACTGTAGCTCCCCGTGACCACGATCCGCGAGATCAAAGTGCTCAAGTGTTTAAACCACCGGAACCTCGTGGAACTGAAAGAAGTGGTCGTCTCCACCGAAAACGACGATGACGACGGTGCGTGTATGGGTATAGATGAGTCTCAAGGGGGAATGCCGTCCTCGCAACGCGACTTGTTTTTTAAACTTGGTCTGGGTTGTATTTAGCTGAGTTTACGGACAAAGAAGAAGCGCTCGAGTACTGCCAAGGCTCCATCTACCTTGTGCTTGAATACGTGGAACACGATCTCACTGGGCTCATCGATCGCCAGCATCAGTACGTCATCCATGTCCATTTTGTGTGTGTGTCTGTGAACCATGACCACCCACCATTGATGGCTTTTATTTGTTTTCTAGTTTTGGCGATATCGAAATCAAAAGCATCATGCGGCAGCTCATTGAAGTGATGCTCCACATGCACTCGCTCGATATCATCCATCGGTACGGGGAGATTACGTCTCCTAACGCTATGTGTGGTTCTCAAGAGTATTAATATCTGTGGTTCCCAATAGTGATATCAAGTGTTCAAATTTGCTGCTGACCAAGCACCATTTGCTCAAAGTCGCGGATTTTGGGCTCGCGCGGTCGATTCGAGGCGACCAGCTGTTCACCAACAAAGTCGTGACGCTGTGGTACCGGCCACCGGAACTTTTATTGGGCGCGACAAGCTACGACGCAAGCATTGACATGTGGAGCATTGGCTGTGTCTTTGCCGAGCTGTACATTGGCCACCCGCTTTTCCAAGGCAAGACCGAATTGGAGCAAATCACCAAGATCTTCAGTCTCTGTGGCACGCCGACCACGGATACGTGGCCCGACTACAAGTTTTTGCCACTGAGCCAGAAATTTGTGCCCGAAAAGCGCAAGGAGAGGCGCTTGGCCGCATATTTGCAGAGCGAAGTGTCGGCGCGCAAGCGCATTTTGCCCAAGGGGGCATTGGAATTGATCGAGTCGTTGCTAGTATTGGATCCGGAGCAGCGGCTCACGGCCGCAAACAGCTTGAAGGCCAATTATTTCCAGTTTCGGCCATTTGCACCACCTGATCCAGAGACCTTACCACCGATTTCCAACTTGCCACCGTCCCATGAGTACCAGACAAAGAAAATCCGCCGTGAGCAGGCCAAGCAAAGTGGCGCCAACGGAGCTTCTGCTGCTGGTGGTGCTGGTGCTGCTGGTAAAGGCGGTGGCATTGGTGGAGGAGCTGCTGCGGGTGATGCAGCCGATCCAAAAGAGTCCAAAACCGAGACCAAGACTAAGGCCAGACAGGACCCAGGGACGGGGGAACCACCAGCAGCCAAGCGACGAAGAGAAGCGTAGTAACGCAGTCGTAGAGCGCCTGAAAAACGAGCCCATGTGATGGGTGGGTAGGTGGTGCTGTCGTTTTGCAAATTTTTCTAAAGCTGTGCATTTTTTTTTTTTTTAATATTTTTCTGTTTTGGAGACTTTTGATCCGATATGTAATAAATTGCTCTCTAGTGGCCAAGGTACCGACTGCTTTTGGACATGGGCTGCGCGGTCCCCGGTCCCGATTTCTGTAGCTGCAGTAAAAGCGATGGGTTCTTTGTCTTGACAATACTATTGACCTCCTACACACACACATAACATCCACACTGTGAGACAGAGAGAAAACCATGACGGGAGGCAACCACATGAAAAACTCACATGGAGACGCGTCTGCAGCACTTGAAGCCGCATCTTCATCGAGTTGTACCGAAACGAAATATGCTGGCGAATGATTTCATCCGACGTGCGCATAAAATCCACGGAAAGCAGCTCAACGAATTTGTATTCCATATTCTGGATAAAATCCAGCCGCGCGCGGCCATCGGCTTGCATCAAGTACACGGCCAAGTGGTTGTGCGGCTCTTTGATACAATTGTTGAGCATGCGGATGAGCACGTTGGCGTAATCCGCAAAGTCGATCATGAGCTTTTGCTGGTCTTGCATGACCCCAAAAGTGTCAAAATCACACGAGTGCGTGTACAAGAAAAACAAGTCGCTTTCCGTCGAGAGTTCCACTTTCACGGCCTGGATATCGCCGTCCTCTCCCTATTATGGAAACATATAGTTAAACCACCCGTTGTTCTTCTATCTATCTCGGTGTCTTTGTCACGTACCTGGACCATGATCTTGACTTTGATGGCCTCCAATGAACCGACTTGCTGCGGGGTATGGTCCGTGTCCTGATCAATGTACAGGGAAGAAGCATGAGTAACTGACTCCCTCCATTTGGGCTGTGACGCAGTGTTTTTGCTCACCTGGATGCGCAATTCAAATGGCGTCTCGCGGTCATAAATGACTCGGAATCCGCCAGCTGAAAATGATTCAAACATGATCCAGGTCAGCATCGGATGTGTGCAAAAAAAACAAAAAACAATCTTGTTCAATATGCACGCACCGAGGCTTGGGTCGATATCGTCGCCGCTTGTGATGGGGACATGAGCTCCCATATCCACCGTGCCGTACTCGCCCATGTCTCCTCGAAATGAACCGAGTGCGCCGCTCATGACTTCGTTATTTGGCGACCCTGTTCAATGTTACGTCTTCTGTGGCACAGTTTTTGCTCACATGCACACGAAAGGTCACAGCTGGGTCCGTAAGGTGTGCCTCATGAGGCACAAGTTGCAGCTACTGGTGGCAGCAGCCACTATTTTGGAGTAAGATGGCTACACTTGCTTCCCAATTCTAATTCAAGAAGCAAAAAATGACATGCTGGGAATAAATAGCCGCATTTGCATCAATTCTGAGCTGCGCTGTGGCACACTTTTTCGCCTCATGGCATATGCTCCGTCGTGATTGACGAGTGCGTCTGGTTTTCCCTGTTTGTGAGTGATCTCTTCCATTGACGCGGTGGTCCTACTAGCGGTACCGTCAACGTTTAGCCATCCAAGACAGCCAGACAGACGCCCTCGCGTATGAGGGCACCGCGCGTTCTTTGTGCCGATGGCGGCAGCCAAGGCGATACAAATAATGGCCATGAAATGGACGACTTGTCGCTTCTCAATGTCCACAATTTTGACCAAGAAAGCACAAAGGAACCCATTCTGACAAGCCCTCGCTCGCTGGAAGCGTGCCGCATGATGGGTGTGGAACCGCACGAGCTCATCAAGCGGTCACTCGAGTTTTTCATCTCGCGCGCAGCTCACGAGGAAGAGCCCACGTTGATCGCGAAGCGGGCTGCGCGGTATGAGAAGAACCGGCAGAACCAGCTGCGCCACGTGCGCTCGCAACGGCAAGAACTCATGGACGTGGAGATCCACGGAGTCCACGGCGGGATGTCGTTACGAACCCGCAGCTTTTGCCACTCGCCGTTATCGGCCAAGTTATCGATGGGCAAACACAATGATTCGTTCTACCAGTCCCACCACAAAGACCAGCGAGACGGCTCTGTTTTGGACAAGGAGAGACGAGAATTGGAACGGATTCGCCACCGCCAAGCGCTCGAAATGCAACAGCTTCTCACATTTGAAATGAAAATGGCCGAGATCCACCGTGAAAGCGAGATGAAAGAACTGGAGCAACGCAAGCAGCAAGAACAAGTGACGCGTGAGAAGCTGCGACGGCAGCGAGAAGCCGACGAGGTCAAGAGACGCAAAGACTTGGAGAAAGCCGAACAGCAGCGGCTTGAAGTGGAACGCGTGCGACGAGAAGCCCAAGAAAGGCAACACGAAATGATGACCAAGGCCGAGCAAGACGAGCGTGAAAAGGAACGCCGCAAGCGCGAGATCCAGTTGTGTGAGAAAGAGCGCGTGCGCAAGCAAGAAGAGCAGCGGCTCCAGAACGAGTTGTACGCGCTTCAACAGCAGCGCGACGTGGAACGCAAAGCCCAAGAGATCGCACGCCGCGACGAGCGCCGCCGCCAGTTGTTGGACCACAAAAAACGGCAAAAGGCCTCGGAGATCACACACAAGCAACAGAAAAATAAAATGCGCATCACCAGCGTGTTGCAAGACCGCGATGTGATGCGGCGACTTCAATTGGACGACCAGCAACGCAAGCAAATGGAAAGCGAAGAGCGGCGCAAACGGTTTGAGGATGAACGCAAACGTAAAGAAGACGAGATCCGTTTCCAAAGCAGCAAAAAGAAAGAAATGATTGAAATGGTGCAATTGCAACTCCACCAAATTGAGCAGCAACGCCGGGAGAGACTCCAAGAGCAAGAGCGGGAGGTTGAAAATCGACTGAAAGCGCAAGAAATGGACAAGCAATACCAACGCGAAATGCAAAAGAAAGACGAACAACGGCAAGAAGACGAGAGACGCAAAGTGTACTTGCGCATGGAGCAGCAAATCCGCCAACGGCAAGAATCGACCATGTCCAAGGCCGAGCAAAAAAGTGCCATCGCACAAATGGTCCACCACCAGAAAAAGCAAATGATCCGGTCGCGACTCCACGAAGCGAAATTGAGAGAAGAAGAAATCCAAGCCGCACTGACACGCAAGCAAAAGCAAGACCATTACCGGGTCGATTTGCTATTGTCGCGGATCGAAAGCGATAATGAGCGCGCCAAGACCATCAAAGAAGAACGCGCGCTCCTGGTCAAGAGACGGCAGCAAATCAAACGCATCGCGACCCGCCAAAAGCAAGAGCTCTTGGAAAGCTTTTACAAAATGAAGATCACGAAAAAGTACGAGATCCCTAAAAATTTGCAAGACAGTCTTGCCACTGCCGCCGTGGTACGGCCCCAGTCGGCATCGGCGGCCTGGCAGACGCGGTCACTGACAAAAGACCAGCCGGCTCAAGATGGCCCGGCAGGCATGGGTACTGCTGCTGCTGCAAACCGACAAGCCAACAAACGACCACCAATGCCAAAGCGTCCAGCGAGTGCCGCTGCTCGATCGTCATCGTCAAGGCAGGTGACGACGTGGCGTACTGGGTCGCCACGGTCTGCTAGACCGCGTACGAGTCGAGCGACGTCAGACTGTGGTAGCGATCTGAACGACCAGGAGCTGGGTGTCGAGAATGATGACAACGATGGCGAAGATGGCTTGGATACCGCGCGCCAAGAAGAAATGGAAGAGTTACGACGGAAGCAAAACGAAGAGCTTCTTCTCGTGCTCCAGCAAGAACACCACGCGGAAGAACAGCGCGAGTACTTGCTTCAACAAGTCGCGACGTCCAATGATCGCGCACGCATGGAGCAAATCTTCAACCAAGAGCGTGCGCAAGCCAGCGAGCGGATCATGAAAATGACCCAGCAGCACGAAGAGGCCACGGCTTCGCGATTGAGGAACCTGTAACCTGTAGGCAGATATTCGACTCCTTTTTTTTGGTGAATTTTGTAAATAGCATTTCTTTTGAAAGATCAAAGCTTTGCTTTAAAGGTCCATTTGATGGTCCCCGCTCTCTTCTTCCAGATCGTACTGTAATCGTCGAAACACAGTGTACTCTTCCACCGCTTTGGGCTTCTCAGAGGGTGCAGCACCGACCACATCGCCGCCGTGGTCGTCCATGGGCAGCTCCTCGTGGAGAGATGGGAGCTCCAGAGATTTCTTTCGCGCCGACTTGCGAACCGAGCTGGCAGCAAAACTGGAAAGCTCCTTCATCGAACATTTCTTGAGCGAGTGCACGAGATCGGATTCGTGAAGCACTTTATCGGCAGGCGTGGGCGGACAAAGCGCCAAGGAGGCATGGGTCGTAGAGTCGTCTTGCATGGTTGTCGTCATTTCGATACACAAGTTGCGCATCGCCAAATCATTGGATTTTTGAATTTCCACGAGCAACTCACGAAGCTGCTGCAAGGTTGAAGACAGCGTCGCCATGTACGAATTACACTCATGCGTCAGTCTGGCCATGCGACTTTGATCATGCATCGATAATTGGAGCGACGTGTCTTGTTGCGATAGCCGAGAACGCGCGAGTTGGATCAGCGTATCGGCATTCTTGACCACTTCTGCCAAGTTTACTGCGCCAAGGCGATCACTAAACGATCGTTGGGGACGTAACTGGTTCCCATTCAAGACAGGTTGGTCGCCATGGTGCTGCAAAGCGGTATCGAGCACGTCTTGGCTTGACTGGTACGTCGCGCTGGTTAGCGTGGTGTGGACCATTTCCCATGAGGCGTTGGTGTTCTGCAATTTGGTTCGGCGCTGCACGTCACCGACTTGAGAAAACATGTCCCGGTTCACCGATGTATCCAATTGGCCTTGTTGACTGTAGACTTGTTGCTATCGTCGCATGGAAGGCATAGGGGTTTCACGAGGTCAGCCTCAACAGGGAAGACGGCGGACGAGAAAGGAGGAGAGAGAAAAGACGCACCAAGAGTGAGCTCACTTGTTCAATCTTGGCAGAAATGGTCGTGGCAAAGGAAACCCATTGGTCTTGAACCATCGACCGCGCCACGAATTGTTCTTGCAGTTGGCGCGATTTCATCGCGATGCGAGCCTGTGGAGGGGGTCGACACATCAGGCAGTTAGTAACGATATCACGAAGAGCAAACTCTTTTGGTGTTTCGAGTGGCGTGACGTACTTTGAGCAATTGAATCGCATCGACAGCGTCTACGCCATCCCTGGGTGGCAGTGCGACGAGTTGGTATGATGGGAAGTCGCGTGTAAGTTGTGATTTGATCACATGGGTGGACAGCCGCCAAACGAGATCCACGATGCTACCATGAAGGGGAAAAAGAACGTATTGAGTTATATATACAGTCAAGCATACACGTTCGGGTGAAATGAAATGAAAAGCGTCGTACCGAGGACCCGATCCAGCATTGAGTCTGGATGCGTGGCTGGAGCCCAAAGGCAAGACGCCTTGTTTCTCCAGATCTTGAAGCACAGTCTACAATATTCATCAACGCGAACAGTCAGCACACATCACATGTATTCGCTGCGTTCTTGTTGATATAATCTCCAAACGTACTTGAACGAGCCGCTTGAAGTTGCTCTTGTCATGGGGAGTGATAATCGGCCAACAAAACTTGAGCTCCTACAAAATGTGATCGATTGGGTGAGATGGCAGCCTTCCCAGTAAGCTGTCTCCCCCATAAAGTACCTGCTCTGATTGAGGGTGGATCTTGAGCACAATAAAATGTAAAATGGAGAACAGCATCTTCTCGTTTGGTCGATCAAACATATTGGCATGAAGCACTGCTGAATTCGAGCTGTTGTCACTGATAGTTGTTCGCGTGGATCGCGTCGATGGAGCGGCCACAGCGTCCACGGGTTGAAAGCCAAGGAGTTGCAGGTTGTGGGCCATCATAATCCCTTTCTTCATCGTCGTCGCTCCCTTGATTGGCACTGCGCCATGCATCTTGGGTGATGAGATCTACGTTCGCGCCTTTGGTGCATGTGTTTCCTTTCCTTCAAATAAAAATTATCTTGCTGCTGATTGGATAAAATGTGCGACGTACTGCCCGTAACCGTAATAGAGGACCAAAGAGTGTTGGTCGGAATTGAATGTGGGCAAGAAGCCAAGCAAAAAGCACTGCGCCAGTGCGCCAGGGGAAACGGAGGGACGAGAGAAAGAGAGGGAGCGAACGACGATGGCTTCCCAGTTGCGGCGCCTCAGCGGTTTATTCCGTATGCCACATGCGGAACAAAAAGAAGAGGAGGATGTCGAAGTCGTGGAGTTATTTTCCATGGAAACGACGAGCCGTGCGCGCCATTTGAAAATTCAAAAAAACGTGAACCTGGATGGGTGGGGACTGACTGACTGGGGTTTTGCTGTATGATACGTTAGAGGCGACAGAGAGCGAGTCCGCCGTTCAAGGTCATAGCGATGAACATGGCGATAAAGGCGAACGGAAGCGACGACAGGAAGAGCCCCTCCGTGTTGGAGTAAGCGAGTTGAGTAGCAGTAGCGACGTTGCCATCGCGGGCGATGTAAATCTGCAGACGCCACCGACGAAAAAGCGACGTATACTGTCGCAATCAATCGCGGCGCTGGAGACGCTCATCGAAGTGGTCGCTGACGAGGAAGAGGTTCTCAGCACGCGGTTGGAGTACTGTTCCAACATTTGGCGGTTCGTGAGAGAGATGCACTCGCGTGATGTGGTGGACTTTGTGCGGCAACGAAGCTCCAGCGTGGTTCAAATCATTGAAACACTGCTGCATACAGGGTATTTCCCACTGCAGCAGCTCTGTTTCATGACGGTTTCGGCGATTCTGCATCAGCTGCATAGGCGCGACACTGAAGCACTTGCTGCGTTCATTGTCGCATGCAACCAGTACCTTGGTGACACCGACGTGGACTTGCTGGACTTGCTGCCATTTCGAGAAACAATCCCATGGGTATGTGTTTGATAATGAATGGCTACTCTGGAGTATCTACTGATTTGGGTGCATTATAGCATGATCCTCGCGTCGCTCGCCAGCGGATCGTACAGATCAATCGTCGCACAGGATTGTGCCATAGCTTTCGCGTCACAAGGTGTTGGGTGTCGCCGAGCGGCAAAAAGGAACTGGTGAGTAGTGTTGGTCATGTTTTGATATGCAATGGCAACGGCTGTCCGTCCATTTCATGCTCATGTTGAAATTGTTTGTGTGTGTGTACAGGCGCACATTCGCGTCAACAAGTGGGTCGATATTGGTGGAACGACCACGACTTTCTATTGGCGAGATGAAAATGATCTCGTGGTCGTCAATGTGCCGCACTCCTGTGTTGAAGATGTCGAAATCGAACGCGAGAACTGCATTTTGTACATTTGGACTAAGCATATCGACCGTCTCAAGGGCGTGCGGCTGCTCGCTTTTGCATCAAGTCAACAGGTCAGTGAATCTCTCAATTGTTTCGTGTCTCATCACCGTGTTGTGGCAAAGCCAGCTGACTCAATAAAACACTGTATATTCTCCACTGTGTTAGGAGTTTCCTGGGTTGGTGAAGGCACTTGTTGGTGTTGAAGTGGAAGGATACACGGGGCAACCTGCCTTCCGTGGTGACGCAGAGGTGAGTTTGGCAGTGCAGACTCTTCTTTGTTGTTGTGGATCGTGTGGTTGTGGTCGTGGTCTCACACGTAGCATTTCTTCGTACGTCGCAGTTTGGAAGCCCCATTCAAACATTGAAAACTTCCTCGACGCTATTTCTCGCGGGCGAGTCTTTGCCAGAGAGCCCTGCCACCACGATGGACGATACGGCTCAGATCGACGATTCCTTTGAAGCTGACGATTCGTTCGCCTACGAAGAACCGGATGACTCGGCCTCTCCTCCAAGACAAACGGACTCCATCGAAACCCTCAACAGCGAGCTGACGTCACGACTTGAAGCTGCCAATCGCCATGCTGCTGATTCCCTGGAGTCGCTTCATCAACGCCTTGATTCAAGTAGGGAAGCGATAACCGATTCCTTTTCACGCGTCAGTTCGGCTCATCTGGAAAGCAACCATGAGATCGGCAAACAAGAGTACCAGCTGAGAGAGACGGTCGATTCTTTGCAACAAAAACGCATACTGGGGGTACCACATGCCGAGCTGGTTGTGGAAGCCAGCATCTCTCGTGCCAAGACCGAAGCGATTGAGCATTTAGACGACACGCTCAACTACGCGGCCGAGAATGTCATGCAGCACGACTCGGATTTCATTTTCACGTCGGCATCTTTCGTGCTACTTTTGGTGGTCGTGCTCCCGTGGGTTCTCTTCGCTGCACTCCACGGTGGTTCGGATCTTGCGTCTGTGCGGCAGCTTGCCAATGACGCGGGTCTCGTGTTGGCTGGTATGCTGCGGAAGTTGTCCGCATAATAATTTAGGTTAATTGTCAGGTAAAGAGTGAATGTATGTAGGCATGTGACCTTTCGTGTCACGAGCGCCTTGACAACGACAGTGAGTACTGGTAAATATCATCTGTGTTGTCGCCTCCTCATTGCTGGCAGTACTCGACGACTTGACTGGCTCGCCATTGTAGTCGCGATGTCGAACGTTGGTATCCCCATGGATCTCCACACACTGGAAGAGGAGCTCAAGAAGCTGGGCATCACGATTGTCTCGAGCCGCCAAGATACGATTGTCTCGATCCGCATCAAGGGTCTCGCGGGCAAGGCGCTGGACCGAGGACTGCGGCTATGTGATCAATTGCTCCATGAGAAGCTCAAGAATGTGGTCAAAGTCTGCACCGATTCAAGCACCAAGCTCTTCGTTGATCCGACTTTTGGACCGACAGCAGAGGACCCACAGGGCGCCTCGGCGCTTTGCAAGACCGGCGCGACGATCCCATCCAAAGGCGGTTCACAGCATCAAATGAAAGTCTTGGGACTATTAAAGGTGGACAAATTGCGCTGGGAAAGACCCGAGTACGCAGCTGACGATGACGAAGACAGTGGCGCAGATAACCAAGACGAAGACGAGGAGGAAGAGACGTCGCGTAGCATGCCGCAAGAGCGGGTCTTTGCGTCAAACGCCAAACTGTTCAGCGACGGAGTGAGTTCTGGCGATGTGATCCAAGGCAATTTGGGCGACTGCTGGTTTCTCAGCGCACTCAGTGTCGTCGCGACGCGGTCCGATCTATTGGAACAAACGTTTTGGCGCGGCGATAAAAGCAAATCCAAAGGCCTCTTTGTGTGCAAGTTTATGAAGAATTTCGTGTGGAACTACGTCATCATCGACGATCGGCTGCCCGTGTACGGTTTCAACAAGTCAAAAGAAGGCAAACCGTATTTTGCACGGTGCCGCGACGCCAACGAATTGTGGGTCTCGCTCTTGGAAAAAGCGTACGCCAAGCTCCACGGCAGCTACGAAGCGCTCATCGGCGGCTTTGTCGATGTCGCGCTCAACGATCTCACAGGCATGTGTTCCGAGCAAGTCATCATGAAGCCCGGGTACCCTGGCTTTGGCGAAGATCCTTTTGCACCGACCAAGCCACAACAGCAGAAAGGAGACCCCTTTTGGGACAAAATCTCTCGGTATAAAGCGTCGGGCACACTCATGGGCTGCTCGATCCAACCCGCGCCGTCATCGGCTGATAAAAGCGTCGCGGCCGAGTCCAGTGCCGGCAATGGGTTGTACTTTAAGCACGCGTATTCACTGGTGGACTGTGCCGATGTCAAGACAACCACAAAAGAGCAAATCAAACTTGTCAAGCTTCGTAACCCATGGGGGATGGGCGAATGGGTGAGTTGTTGACCCCAAATTTGTTTCTTGAAGTATTTAGGCCAAAAAATCGGTTTTGAACGCAAATGCATTTTAATGGGGGTTCTGTTTTTCGTTCCATAGACAGGCCCATGGTCCGATGCGAGTGAAGAACGGATCCAAAACCAAGATGTGATTGAACAATTCTTCAAAATTCTGAAACGCAAAGTCGGTGGCAATTTAAGTAAACGTGTTTTCTTGCGGTTAAACGGCAAAGGCGAACTCAAGCTGGACGAAATTTCACAAGAAGAAGTCATTGACATGAACACCAACGATGGCACTTTTTTCATGTCGTATGACGCCTGGATGCAGTATTTTACCCATTTCTTTGCCGGCATTGGTACGTTAAAATCTTCGATGAAGGAAGAAAAAAAAAACCTAAAACACTGTTTTTGGTAACACGAAAACAACGTTTATTATTTTATTCGGTTAGATTTCCCGGATGAATGGCATGGACGACGCGTGGAAGGTTGCTGGAATGATGCAAATTGTGGCGGCAATACAACCAAGAGCACATGGATCAATAACCCACGGTTTGAATTGGTCGTGGAGGAAAAAAGCCAATTTTTCATTTCGTTGTCTCAAGAAGATCCACGCGGCAAGGAAAATCTCAAAATCGTGCCCATTGGGTTCCATATTTGCTCGCTTTCGCCCGTCGCTTTACAAGACAAAGCGGTGTCACCATCGTCCAAGTGGGAGATCAAAGAGCCGCCAGGAAAAGCGGATGTGTACTACCGACTGTATAAAGAAAAAGACCGTGTCGAGTTCCAAAAAGGGGTCCGCGCCGAGCCCTTGCCGCCGTTGATCATCCCAGGAAGTGCGGTCTCGGGTGTGGACGAAGACGGCGTGGTGCAGCCAGCGTACACGTTCAAGCAAGCCGTATCAGTGGATGTGACGCTGCAGCCTGGAAAGTACTGTATCTTGCCAAGCATGTACATGCGCACGGACAAAGATTCCGGAAAAACCAATGTCGGCAGCTTTTGGCTGTCGATTTATTCGAATAAACCCAAGTTTTCACTCCAAGGTGGCGAAAAAATCGCCGAAGAAGAAGAAGGCGAGGACGAAAACGACGGTAATAACAACAGCAATAGCCCCGTCGGTAGCAAGCCTGGCGACGACCCTCGCAGGCGATCGACGCGGTTGCCATCGTCGTTTCCAGCAATCGATAGCCCGGGCAAAAAATCGGATGCGTCTGTTTCTTCGCTCGAGACGATCTCTGTGTGTGACAGGCGTCGCCGCTTTGAAGATGCAAAAGAAGAGCTTCTCGCACAGGCCAAATCAAAAGGCATTGGGCTTCGCCAATTGAAAATGGAGTTTGCAAAAGCCGGTGTGATCAAAAAAATGGATGTGCGCAAAAAAATGCTTAGTATTGGCTTCAAAGCCGATGAATTGAGTGATGACAAGATCAACGTGATCTTCAATGGGCTCGATGATACGAGTCAAGGCTCGATCCAGGCGCAAAGTATCTTGAATTTGTTTGAAGCCGAGATCCACGAAGATCAAATGGCCTGTGAGATCCCCGAGGTCGAAGACGATGACGTGCCAGAGAAGCTCCATGATGAAGGCATTCTGTCACTTGAACTGCGCGGTGCACGCGATTTACCAGTCGTGAGAAGGACCACCACCAGTGATGGCCAGCGCACTGTCGTGCGATTACCAGTGGTCGAGTTCACCACAAGCGAGGCCCATGTGCGCCAGCTTTGTGCTTTACAAGTATGTGCCAAGAACCCATCGCTGGCACAGGTGATTCGGCCGGTACTGAAACGAAATGGGTGGTTGCCAGCAGCTTCTTTGACGACGGACAAGAAGAAGAATGCAACGACGACATTGAGGCAGCCGCTCGCGGTGCCCAACCCAGTGGAAATGTTCTACGAGCTGCTGGAAAACGAAATGAAAACGCGCATTGAAGACGTGGCGGAACGGAAAGCATCGATTGATCTTGATCCACGGGCAGGCAATTCGCTGGACAGCATGCAATCCATGGCTGCGTCTTTTACAAACAATTCAGCGGGCACAGCAACACTCAAGTCGTCTACCTCGGTCTCGGTCTCGGCATCTGCGATGATTCACAAGAGCAACAAGATGCAGAGTCTTGAAGAGAAACGGTGTCGTCGCTTGGCGGAGCTTCAAAAGAAAAAACGCGAAGCTCTAGGAGACAAATGTAAAGCGGCGTGCTTGCCGCGTTTGATCGGCGGCGTAAAGAGTGGGTCGTCCTTCGCACAGTGCAGCGATTGCGGCAGTCGCGTGCCCATCGCTGGGCGAGCTGGTGGTGGCGTGGCTGACACCACCCCTGCCAAGTCTTCTGACGTCGCACCACTACCACCACCGAGCTACTTGTGTACTGGCTCTCAGTGCTTCAACTCGCTTTGCTTGGCATGTTACTTGAGTCTGCCAGTTGGGAAGAAAGTATGTGAAGACTGTTTCGAACATGAACTGGCGCCACGTGAAGTATTTGGCAGCCAACTACGAGCGCTTCTCATCGAAAAAATCGGCTACTCGGACGACCACAAGGCCAAAGTCTTGGCGTATTTCAAATCGGTCGATAAAGACCAGTCAGGCGCACTCAACTACGACGAATTTGCCACGGCACTTGTGTCATTAGAGTTGCAGCCGCCACTCAGTGAGGACCAAGTCAAGTCGCTCATGGTCCAGTTTGATGTGAACAAAGACGGTGAGATCAGCCTCTCTGAGTTCCATGGCTGGGTGTTCGAGGACCAAGTGTGGACGCCAGGTCAATTTGCGTCGTCTGAGACCAAATTGAGCGCGACACCCGACGTGATGAGCTCGTTGATCGCGCCTATCATTGACTCCTTGATCCAAGCGGTTATGGACGCTCATGCTGTCAGTGCATCCACGACCCAGTGGATCACGACCAGCAATTCTGTCGCTGTACAGCATGCTCTTCAAACCAAAGTCCTGCCAGATATCCAGTACAAAGAGTCGACCGAGCGAGGCTCCATTCTCTTTCAACGTGTGCAGATCCTCAAGATGGCTGGCAATGCAGCGACCGAAGAAGGAGGCACATGTGGCACAACAGAGGGCGACTCGATTGATCAGATCTTTGACATGTACGACACGGATCGAAGCGGCAAGATTGATGCCACCGAATTCCGCGGCTTGCTGGCAGCTTTAGGGCTCCAACTCTCTGAAGGCGATGCAAAATTGCTGATGCGGCGTGTGGAATCTTCAGCGTCTATGAATGAAGTTGTCGACCTCACCGAGTTTCGCGCATACGTCGCCAGTCTGACTCGCGATGGCCAAGCCAATGCATCAGGGGCAATAGCGCCTTCGTCGTCACTATCTCACACGTTACTACAACTGAGTGAAATCGCTGCAAAAGATGCAACCAGTAGGGAGTCGCTCCAAGAGATCGTACAGCAATTCCACTGGAATATGAGACGATCACATGCGTGGCAGCTGCGGAATTTGCTGCGCAAACAGTGCCATGTGAGCGTCTCTATCGAGCAAATCCAGCGAGTATCGAATGCGTTGCATTTCCGTGAAGTCGTTCCGATGTCATCAGCACCACGGTCTGCCAATGGCCAAGCTCAACCGGCAGCGCCAGTGCCAGATCAGGACAAACTGCTGGAAATGAACAACAGCGGCGACGTACTCAATGCGCTGTTGTGTGCTGGATCAACATCTCTATCATCGCAACTCAAAGCTTTCTCGCCACAAACAGTTTGTGCTCAAATCGGAGGTCATTTGGAAGATGTGACCAAGACAACTTCGGCTGAAGGGGTCTGGAGGACGCTGTTTGGTGGAAGCGCGTCGATCACAGACTCAGTGGATCAACGTACGTTCTTGGATAAGCTGCTGGCGTCCGGTTTCTTGATCTCCTTCGATGCGATTTCTACTGCTTCAACTTCTACTGCTGCGACAAGCAATGGCCCTGTCCCCATCCTTCAGCGGCTCATGACCAAGCTCTTTGTCGCACTTGCACTAGACGCTCTTCGTGGTGAAGCAGGCCTCGACAAGGCCAACGACGAAGCCAGCTGGTCACTCAGCTTTAACTTGTTCATCGTCGTCCTTCGCCACAGTACGATCGACGCCATTGAGACGAAATTCACCCACGTACTGAAAAGCTACGTTCGATTCTGTCGTGGCACGACCTACTACTTGGTCAGTATCGCGATCACAGAGGACAGCAACCTGATTGTACGTGCCACCGAGCCAACCCACAAGTACAGCATGGACTTTGTCTTGACACCACACGAGTACACGCGCATGGTGGTCTCTCAGCTCAGTGATGCCGTGTGGCCACGAGCCAAGATCAATAGCAAAGGCGGGCGAAATGCCGCGTTCACAGCCAGCCCCAACGGCCTGATCACGGAGCTTACACACCCACGACTCCACCACGCGATGCTGACGCTTCTGTCACGGTTACGCATTTGTATCCACGACCCAATCAGCTCGCAGCATACGATGACACCGTACTTGACACTTGTGGAAGACGACAGCTTTGTCGTGACACTCGAGACCCTGCTAGCAAGAGCCAAGCTGCCGTTCTTTTGGCAAGTCTCGCCGACGACGCTCGAGTTTTCTATCGATGGCGACTATCTCACGCAAATGAAACCTGTGCGCAGTTTCCATCAGCTCATTTCAGAGTCGCTCCACCAGAAACCAGCCGCAAAACCCCTTGTTTCGTTGCTCAAGTTTACGGGCTCGTCGCTTCGAGTCAAGTACGAAATCATTGGCCAGAATGCGACTTTTGATTCGTCGTGGTGGGATTTCCAGGCTTTGCTGAGTGGCCACCAAAACACCTTTGCCGTGCTCGAGTTTCAACCGCAAGGCGACCGCTTTGTGACAAAAGTGGACTGCACCGGTGGAAACGGCGCACCGAAATGGAATTTCCAGCAGCTTGTCGCGCTCAAAGAGCCTGAGATCACAAACCATCGCCTGGACCGGCCTGTGGTATACACGGACACCGTGAGGGTCTCTTCGATTCCGGACGGAAGTTCCAGTAAAAAGATCACGTTTTCTTCCGTCGCCACGGCGAGTCAACCAAAAAAGTCCAGCAAGACAGTTGGTGGCCACTTTGTTGTACTCAGCGTGCGCCGAGCGCTGCCCGAGAAGCACGGCGACAAGCCGCGGTTGTACTGCACCGCCTACGACCCGTTCACATCGTCGGATTTCGCGGTGGAAGGCACGCCGCCACAATGGGAACCCGATTTTTTCAATGCCGCGCTGCATCCCGATTGTGAAGCCCAGTGGCTCACGCTTGTGGAACAAAACTTGTTTCTCGGCATGGCGTTGACACCCAAAGTGGTCATCAAGGTTTTCACCAAGCATTCCAAAGTCGACAAGCTCGTGGGCGAGTGTGAAGTGTCTGTCTCCTCGGCGGTGGCCCATGAAGGCCACGTCTTTGACGACTGGTTCCCGTTGTTACACCCAAGCGAACCAAGTGTGACGACTGGCGCCGTCAACGTGGCGTTCCATTTCAATGCGAAAAAGGTCTCGGAGATTGTCCAATCGGCAACAAATGGCAAAGTCGTCGTGGCCGCTGCTGCTGCCGCGAGTGGCCATAAGGAAAAAGAAAGTGAACCGCGGTCGCCCGGGATCGCGACGCCACCAAGTGAGAGGAGTGACACGGGGCGTTTGAAAGAGATGGAGAAGGCGCTCAACGAGTCGGAGTTGGCCAAGCGGGACGCACTGGAGCAAGCCAGGCGATTGAAAGTGCAGCTGATGCAACAGCAAACAAATGTACAACAAGAGGATGCCGCTTCTGTGGTCCATGGGGAAGTGGCCAGATGGAAGAGCAAGTTGGAACACGTGAGACGCGAACAAGAAGCACAGCTTGGTGACCATGAAAAGAGGGTTGCTGCGCTTCAAGCAGAACTGCGCCGTCTCGAACAAGAGCGTGAGGAAAGCCCATCACCTTCACCTGCACCGGCATCTGTCGTGGCACCGACCAACTTGAAACAAGCCGGGCTTGGCGAAGACGCGTCGGCTCATGATTTGCTCTCGGCGATGAACGATATCCTGGTCCATCGCTCGCCCGAGCGGCCGTACAATGGACTTAAAAAGGCGATGGCAGCTGTCGCTGACGTGCCTGGCAAAGTCTCTCTAGCAGCGTTTGAAGACGTACTGGACGACTTTGGATTGGCACTTCCGACTGCAAAGCACAAGAAATCACTTTTTAATATCCTCGACCATGCTGGCAAAGGACGTGTCACCATTGAAGGTACGGCACTAACTGTCCATCGCGCTTCTTCTTCTCTGTGACTGCTGGTTTCACTTTCTCACTTGGCTTTGGTTGTTGTTTATCTTTTTCTATTGTAGATTTCTTTATCAAGCTTTGTGGAGATGCCGACTTGAATCCGTCCATACCGGTCGTCGCCACCAAGCCCATCCAGCCACCGACTCTTCCAGCATCGCCACCTCGTCCTGCGACGGCAACAAACAACAGCGGTAGTACTCTACCAGCACCGACACGGCCATCAAAAATGAGCTGGAAAGAAATGAAAAAGCTATTGCTTTTGAATCTTCCGGATGGGTGGGAGACGCGGTACACGGAAAAAGGTCGGCCATATTTCTGTAACCACGCCAACCGGTACGTCTCAGTGTTTTGCTGCTCCAGCGACTATTTCCACCATCAAGGGAGTGTGGAGCTGATCATAATTTGATTTTGCTGTTGATTTTTCTGTGCTCAGTTCTACCCAATGGAAACACCCTGTGACGGAAGTCGAAGTCAAATACAGTGAATGGATCAAAGAGAACGGAGCAAATTTTCAGCGGATGGCCCACACCATGCCAACGACCGCACGCAAGTGAGTGAGCGGCGAACAGAGAAGTGTCCCTTTTTTCAAATGTGAATAGATGCCTATTTTTTTATTTTCGTTGGTTTTACTGTTTTACCATTCGCCCCAGTCTGGTGGATTGGCGCCAGCGACAGGAGCAGCGCCAGCAGCAGCAGCAGCAGCAGCGTTGCCAGCACCTTCGACGGCATCATCTGCTGTCCAGGTTGCATCCAGCAGCTCACTTCCAGCGACAGCCGATGGCGAGCCAAGTCCCGACAGCACGGCATCCGCCTGTGCGAGCACACCGCCACCACTAGAAGGCGGAACGGAAGCAGTAGCAGCTGCTTGCTCTCTGAGCACCGCCAATTCAGCTTGCAACACGGAAATCTCGCCATGGTACCTCTCTTCACGTGCCACTTGGTCACGAAGCTGTTGCAGTTCTTTTTCTGCTTGCGCCTGTGCGGTGGCCACGCCACGCTCAAACTCTTTCTTGGCATGCATTGTCATTTCTTCCAGCTGCTTTGCGAGTGCTGCAGCGCGCGTATCCGCTTCACTGGCAAGCTGCCGCTGCTGCTCCATCGTCCCAGTCTCGTCTCCTCCAATCGATCCATTCGACTGGTCTTTGAGCGCTTGCAGCTCGGCGTCGACTTGCTCTTTGGCCTTTTTCATCTTGATCGCACGCACTTTCCAAAGCTCCAAGTCCCGTTTCACCGCGGCAAGACTCGCCTCTCCATCGCCGTCCGCACCACCCCCATTGGAAGCGGCTGCTGCCAACGCAAGTTGCAAAGCAACATCTTTGTCTGCGAGCGCACTCTCTAGCTGCGTCTTCTGCTCTTCCAGCGCCACGACGACTTGCTCTTTCAAGGTCAGCGCGTCCATCAAACGATCCAATTCCACCAGACTCTCCCCTGCAGCGCTGCCATCACCACCACTGGTGGTTGTCGCAGTGGCCCTCACCTTGGCCATATCTTGTTCGGCTTGCTGTTGCATGGTCGCGATGATCGCTTCGCTTTCCTGGATGCCTTCGTTGTACCCGACCGCGCGTGCATCATCGATTTGCATGGTCACTTCGGCCATCTTGGTCTCGTACGAATCACACAGCCGCTGGTACTGGCTTTCCATCGACTCTTTCAATGTTTTTGTATCTTTATCATGGCTTTCAGAAAGCAAATGCAATTGCTTTTGGTACTCGAGCGCCTTTTGCTTCCACTGTAACGCGGCCTTGCGATGCGCACGCGCTTCTCGAAGCTGCGTGAGCGACACAGCGGCGGCTGCTGCTGCGCCGTCCTCTCCTTCTCCTCCTTCTCCTTCTGCTTCCTGGAGATGTTCCTTTGCGTCGTCCAGATCGCCACGCTCATCGTCTGCTGAACTCAGCTTGGATGACAGTCGCGGCAATGACAGCGGAGGTGCAAGGAACTCTTCGTCATCGTCGCCGTCGTCGTCCACCTCAAACTCGTCCAGCACCCTTTTGGCCGCGGCTTTGGCTTCTTCTTGTTCTTGCTTTTTGCGTTTCCGCTCGGCTTCTTCTTGTTGGCGAAGTTGTTCTTGTTCGTAACGGAAAAAGTATCTGCAAAAAATGCAAGAAATAATTAGAACCGCATTCTTTTTTTTTCTTTTCCATATCTATGTGTTGTTGTACCTGGACCAGAATTCCTCGTAGCTTATTTGCACAGGAACCATTTGTTCATGGAGACCTCGAATTTCATCGTCGTCTTCAAGAATCTACAAGGAAAAAAGAAAAGAAAGGATTGACAGTCCAGTGAACATGCCTATTGTATCCTGGGGATCTTTTTCATTTTTTTTTGGTAACACCACTATACCTTGGAGATCTCGTCGGTGTGTTTGTCGATCTTGAAGCTGTCGCAAAAGACTTTGTAGTCGTCCATCTCTTCATAGAGAAGCTATGATAATACAGCCACGGCGCGTCAATGGAGAATGGTCTGCCAAGGTAAACGATCGATAAAATGCGGGTGCATACCTCATCAACGGGGCCGATTCTTGCGCTGCCAATCGCATGGAGAAGCGTGGCGGCTTCATCTTGCACTGTCGCGACAAGCGTCTGCGCCTTGGCTTGCACTGTGCTCGCGTACTCGGACGCATTCGCCGTCGCGGTCTTGGCGGCTTGCTCCAGAAGCTTCCACATGGTGTGTGTGTCCAATTGTGTTGCAAAAAGAGCTTCATTTGGCTCTTCATGAAGTGAATTCTCCACCCAAATACCCATTCACCCGTAAAATGGGTAATTGAACAACTAACGTAAAACCTCAACAATAGAAGGAAGAATAAAACCTCGCGCTTCAGAAATGGTGAGAGCCAAAAGCACTGTGAGTGACACCACGACGAAGAGGTACGAAAAAATGGGGCACCATGCGACGGCGCGCTCACTCTCCCCACGGCGACGATGGCACCGCTGTGCGCGTCTGCCCATGCTGCTTCTGCTAGCGCTCTTCTTTGTGGCTCCGTGGACATCCGTATCGGGCAAACCACCGTCTTCTCGCAGTATCCAGGACGCCATCGCGGTCGTCGGTGCGCGCGATGGCGCGTTTGCGACGATTTTCTACGACCACGGCGCCGATAGCGACGCCATGCTGCTCGCGATCCGCGTGCTGATGAAGTCCATCCGTGAGTCCAACACCAAGTACCGTACGATCGTCATTGTGCCTTCCGACGGCATCTTACCAGAAAATCGCGCGCAATTTCAGCTAGATGATCCGCTCATTGAGATCGTACGCGTTGATATCCCAAACGTTTTTAAACTCACCGCCGTGACCGACCCACGTGCACAATTGTTGCATATGCGCAACAAATTAGTGCTCTGGGATGACCCCACACTGACCAAATTACAACGGATCGTGTACTTGGAGCCCGAAAACTTGGTGATCAGCAACTTGGATGAAATTTTTGCATGCACTCAGTTTTGTGCGGTCGATAACGGCCAGTCAATCGTGTATTCCAACAGCCTGCTCGTGGTGTCTCCAGAGAGCCTCGCTGCGCGCAACTTGTACTCGGATGCGATCGATGCGTTCATGATCTCGGGGCGTCAGTACAATTACATTGGCATCTCGCAGGGGTTTTTGCCTGGTCTTTTTGAAGACTTGGAAGAAAGCCCCCTTTTTATCATTGACGATGGACAAGCAAGTGAAGATGATGTACAAGACGACGAAGCCAATGAAAATGCGCTTTTTGAACAAGAAGCTTCCAAGTCGGTCGTGCGACGGTTGCCGTTTTACTACAGTATCAACCACATGGTGTTTTACGAGCGGCTCAATTGGGATTTGTACAAATGCAAAGACAAAAACAAAGGCTCGAGCAATATCCCAGGGCCACTGCTCAGTTTCAAGTACAGTGGCGAGACCATCAAGCCGTGGTTTTGGCTCGCGTACACGTATTTCCAAGTCAATTGGCACTGGCAAGAAATGCGCGACAAGCTGAACGAAGACCATGTGGGCTTTTTCATAAGCAAGTGTATCGCGCAGACCTTGCTGTTTGGCTCGTTGTGGTTCTTTTATGTCGCGCTTTGTCTCAAACTTCGCAATGAACCGAACGGCCGCATGCGCCGGCTCTCGAGCTGGGGGCTACCAGCTCCGTCCAACTCGGAGCCGCTCACGATGGACATTTTCAATTCGCGTGTCGTGCGCAAGGCCTGCCAGTTTTCGTGCAACGTGCTGTACGCCGTGTCGTCCACGCCACTGGTTTCCAGTGTCTGCATCGTGTTTGCCATGATGTGGACCAGCATCCACAGTATCCCGGCGACCATGCACCCTCGGTACGCGTGTATCCTGTGGGCGTACTTGCTGGACTCGATGCTGCTCACGGTGCTGATCGTCTACGATATCGCGAATACGCTGCGCAACGCCACGTGGAAGAAAGAAGATGTGCCGTCTACCGCAACGCTTTTATTGGAGGCATTTGTCACGAGCGCCAAGAAACTGCCCGTGTTTCTTGTCGTGCAGTACATGTTTCTGTACGTTGTCGGGCGAACCGACTGGTTCCGCAACCCAGTGCTGCGCCCCACGGTGCTGCTCACACTACTTGCCTCGGTGTGCTTTGCCCAAGCGCGGATCGTAGCGCATGCCATGAAGCGGGTCGCGCGCAAATAAGAAAATGGGAGATGATGAATAATAGAACCGCCATGGAATATAGATTTATTTTGTATCCAAAAAGAAAGAAGAGAAATGCTTTAATGGTAATCCGATCGCCGTTTCTTCTAACGCACATGCGCATGAGCGAATATTCTCAGTGCAACAAAACGAGGGAGGGAATGTATGTACATACCAAGGGTTCTTGCTGGGGCGGTTCAAACTGGCGGTGCCCATACTCAATGGGTGTAGAAGCATCGCTGACGTGAGTGGTGGTCTCTGCTTCTCGCCGTAAGTCGCGCACGACATCCGCGAGCGCTTCCGGGTTGACGCCTTGTTGCAGCAACTGCATCAAGATCGCGAGTGTATCGCGGTCCAAGCCAGTGTTGAGCAATCGGGAGAGTTCGTAGATCGCTGTGTGATCATATAGAGCAAGATACACAAAACCGTCAGTTGTGTTCCGGTACTGGTACTGATACATGATGAGAACGATCCGCTCCATACTCTCAAAGGACTGCGCATTATTCCCAGACGCGTCGGCCATTTTCGTTGCTGTTTTTTCGTTTGCCCCGCCAAAAAAATGTTTTCCGTTTGTCGATAATCAATTTCGACATGGTCGATAATCGAAATTTTCGACAGTTGTTAGCCAAAGCTCGGATTGACGAGATCCCAACTTACCGACCTTTGATCGCATCGCCGGAAGCAAGCCTTCAAATTTTTGGAGCCTCAACTGCAAGAGCCCATCCACCAGACTTGGTGACCAAAGCGACGAGTCACCGATGGTCATTGTTGAGTCCAAGACGCTCCATTGACAATTTTGGCTTGCTGTTCCGGATTCCAGTCATCTTGAAGATGCCATCCTGAGCACAACAAAAAGGCACCGCCACATTTTTTGAAAGAGGGATTTTTTGCAAGGGATGACGAGCTCTGCAGTGTTCAGATGTTTTTTGTGGCTTGCCGCGCCTTTGGAGCTTCTTGGTGCTGAGGTTGACGGCAACTTCAACCTGCCAAAATTTTCGTGTCCTGTCAACTGACCCCAAAACCCAGAATACAAGGATTTGATTGGCTGGCACAAACGACCTGTTGGACTTTCCCAGCAAGAGTGTATGTTTGTGGCGATCACATCAGCTGCAGCACCATAGAAATGAGGCAACAACACTCTGTGGCTGACATCCATCCCATCCTTGAAAGGCAGGCAGCCAGAAGCGGAAAGAATGAGCTCCCTTGAGTGGAAATTTATGCCGAGTTATCGAGAAGCTCCTTTGTCTATGTGCCCTGGTGGTCTTGAGCGAGCGACTCGTTTTGAGAAGAAGCTGAAGCTGCCACAGCGAGCAGCTCATTCCACCATTTCCTTTCAAGGACACTAATCACTTCCAAGACCTCTTCCATCAAGAGAAGAACAACAACAAAGCTCCACCACATTTATTGTGGTATTACTATCAAGACACCAATGACCAAGATGACAATCAAGTGGCTGGTATTGCCACTCGTGGTGATGACCGCCAGTGTGGTCGCGAGTTCCTCGCTGCGCCACCTTGCCGACCCTCAACCACTCTCGCCACCACGACGCCCCTACTGCTACGCGGAGAACGGCTTCGACTACGAAGGCAACGATATCAAGAACGTACCGTCGCTGTACGCGGACCAATGCTGCACCGAGTGTGCCCAGACCAGCGGCTGCAAGGCCTGGTCGTTCTCCAAGTACAACAACGGCACTTGTTGGCTCAAGAGCGACCGTGGCAAGATCATTGTGAACGCCAACGTCCAGTCGTCGATGCTGTACGCAGGCTTCCAGCCATCCTGCGAGGTCGCGCAAGACGTCGACTTTGTGGGCAACGACATTGGCCACGTCCCAAGCGCCAGCGTCGACGGCTGCTGCCAGGCGTGTCGCAACTTCTTGGGCTGCCGCGCGTACTCGTGGTCAGACCACAGCGGCGGCACTTGCTGGCTCAAGAGTTCCAAGGGACAAGCGATCGTCAAGAAGGGCGTCAAGTCAGCGCAGGCGTACCCATCACCGGTCTTTGAGCCAATGTGCGCGCTGGAAGACGGCACCGACTTGGTCGGCAACGATATGGGCAGTGCACCAAGCGCCTCGCCGCTGGGCTGCTGTGCGATTTGCTACAAGACCAACAACTGCCGTGCCTTTGCGTGGTCCAACCAGAACGGCGGCACGTGTTGGCTCAAGAACCTTGCTGGTGCCAAGATCAAGAAGACAGGCGTCATGTCGTCCATCATCTACCCAAACCCGCCAGTGACGTGCACGTTTGAACCAGGGATCGACTACAAAGGCGACGATATCGCCAACGCGCCAAGCGCCAACCCCGATCTTTGCTGTACGCAGTGCGCAATGCGTGGCGACTGCAAGGCTTTCACGTGGTCCGAATTCAACGGCGGCACCTGCTGGATGAAGAGCGGCAAAGGCAGCGTCGTGCGAACGGGCAACACGAGCTCCGGTACAGTGAATCTGGTACAGTAGTACTATTGGAGTGTGAGCAAAATCATGAATATATTCTACTGTTGTATTTTTTTTTCGTTCGAACGCAGAAGTTGCTCTTTTATGCATGAAAAGTCATCTGAAATACCGTACCGTATATTTTAGAATCTAAAAAACTGATTTAACCCCTTTTTCTGTTTCCATTCTTATGGTTGCAGCAGCCGCTGGTGTTCTTTTTCTTTGGCAATTTTTTCTTCTTCCACCGTTTGCTTGGCGAGTTGGTACCGCGCATCAATTTTGCCCGTGGGTTGCGACTGCGCGTACGCTCGGCCAGTGAACTGTGGGTTTTCCTGCGCAAGCTTTGCGTATTTCAAGATGGCTTCGCGTGGGTCTTCATCACGGAACGAGTCTCCTTTGATATGGTTGCTCATGAAATACTGCGTGAACGTGGACGTGCCGCGGATCTTGCCGCCCATGCCCGGCCCTGTCGTCGGCTTATCAGGCGCCTTGGCCTTCGACGCTGCAGACGACGCCTTGGAGAGATCTTTTTGGTACTTGCGCTTGTTTGTATTAGCGATATCGTCTCGGTACATGGGCAAAGCGTGTGGGTTGTGGATCTCGCCGACGCCATCGACGCGCACACCCGAGTCGCCACTTTGCACAGCGCGTTTTTTCTTGGTCGCACTCAGCAAGACGCCCTTTTGGCTTCGCACAGGGTCGTACAACACACGACATGAGCTGCTGGAGCTGCCCACAAAGATCTGGTTGATACCGTGATGCCACTCGACACACACAGCGCTTTCGTCCATCGCCATGGGCACACTGGTGATCGGCGTGACTAAGCCAGGAGTGTACACATCTAGAAAGTGCACGAAGCCAGATTGTTGCTGCCCTTTGCGTACGCAAGTGCCTGCCACGATGCTCGTGCCAGTGGCATTGAACGCGACGTTACAAGAGCCAAAGACGCCTTCCATGCCGGCAAACACCTTGAGTGGCTGGGAAACTTTCCTTAAATCCCACAGCTTGACCGTGTCATCCGAACACGCGCGCGAGGCTAGCAGCTTGCCATCAGGGGAGAAACGCACGCTGGAGATACCCAGGTCGCCTCCTCCTTCGGCGTGGGCGTCGCGGATCGTCAGCGACGCGCCGGCGTACGCTCGCCGTGGGTCGATACACTGGATCTGGCCGTCCATTGTGCCGCACGTGACCAGTTTGCCGTCCACACTGTATCGGCAAGTCGTGACGCCGCACCGCTTGCCTTTCTTGCTTTTGATTTTGAGCACCGTGTCATTCACAAGCTTGCCGAACGCGTTCTTGCCGTTCAAATCCCATACCCGCACCGTGCCGTCCAGCGAACTTGTGATCATTTGTTGGCGCTCTTGTGGATGCCACGACGCGCCCGTGACGGTGTGGGTGTGGCCTGTGGTCTTGGCCATCTCGACGACGTACATGTCCCCTTTGGCGAATTGAAGCTCGTCGACTCCTTCGCGTGTGATCACTTTGGGCTGGCAGCCGCCCGTCGCGACCAGCAGGCGATCGCCCGTCGGACTGTAGCTCAATGCGACGATCGGGTGGCCTTCATCGGGCTCAATATCACGAAACGAGCGGATACTGCGGGCCATGCCGGCAAAATCCCACAGTTTTACATGGTAATCGAACGATCCAGTCGCGACGCGAGCGCCAGGCGCATCCACCGCGATACACGAGATCGCTTTGTGGTGGCCAGCGAGCGAAACGTCGTTCGCGATGGGAAGCCCATACCGAGAGGCGACGTCGTCCTTCGCATTGCCTCCGTCTTCGTCATCGTTCTCGCTTTCTTCTTCGCTCTCTTCTTTGATCTCTTCTTTGCTCTCCCTCTGATGGGTGGTAGACTCCTCCACACGCTTCTGTTGCTCCGCTGTTGCTACTGATGGAGCGGGCGTTGCCATCATCGCCGCAGTCATGGCTGCGATTTCTTCTTCACGCTGAAAAGGCACAAAACATATATTCACATGGTTAGGAATATATTATCGACTAGTCTGCACCGTTTGACACCCACCCACCTTTCTCCGCGCTACTCCCTCTGTATCTGTTTTTATGGTTGCCTCAGTGTCACGCGTCTTCTTGGATACAGCACCGAACCCCATGGGCAGGCCATGCATCGCATGGTCGTTTCCATCGATCACCAGTTTTCGATCCTCTGCCTGCAGCACGGCGTCTTTGAACTCGAGATCGCGCACATGGTACGTCCGTGTACTTGCGCCAAACACCAAGCGATCGCCCTCTATAAAAACAGAAACAGGAAGCAAGAGAGAGAGAGTAAGAGCAGATTAGCTACATCGTTGAATCAAGAAGAAGCGTGGCCTACACTTGTACAGTAAGTACGGTACCTTTGAGCACGCGTGGCGTCTGTGGTTTGATTTCTTCGCCATTCAAAAACGTGCCTTGCGCGGAATCCAAGTCCACCACGACGACCTCGCCATCACGGTTGTGACCAACGATTGCGTGCTTTCGCGAACTAGACGAGTGCAACAGCACGTGGTCGCAAACGTCTTCGTTGCGGCCAAACAGGTAGCATGCCTGGCGGCCAATGGGCACGTTTTCCACGATTTGACCGTCTTTCATGACCTCTAGCTTTGCATCGCGGCGCACGCGCGACGGTGTCGCAGCCCTGCATATAAAAATCATGTGTCGGTTAGTGTATTCGCCATTTCCGTGTCCTCATAGGAGCTGTGTAGACCCATCGGGAAGCAAGTTGCGCAGATCTATTCCTCACCATTTTGGTGGCGCCATCTTCTTGTTGTTGTCGCTGTTGGTCCGATTTTTGTCCGTTAAGAACATGAGAAGGTTGCTACCAAATATGATACGAACTGCAAATCTACCATTTCTAACGAGGAGTGATGGTCCTGATGTGAAAACGTGGTGCAATTGTAAAGAGCGCCAGACCGAAATCATTGAGCGATCATGGGGAAGGCATCGAAGAAAGAGGCCGCGCAAGCGCGCGAAAAGCGAGCGACGCGCATTGACAAAGATGTCAAGACGACGCGCAAGTATGGGCGCGTTCTATCGGGTCTATACGACCTCATGTGGAGCTACCGCTACTTCCATTTCCTTGCAGCCGGACTGCTTCTCGGAGAAGCCCTGCTCGGCTACATGATCATCCAGCGCGTGGCGTGTACGTCCCCAAAATGATGAAGGATATCGGCAAATGGAGTCTAAATCCTTCAATCTATATGTGTTATATAGATACGGAGATCGACTGGCAGGCGTACATGCAGCAAGTGTCTCAGTTCAAAGCCGGCGAGCGCGACTATCTCAAGATGTATGGCGGCACCGGACCGCTCGTGTACCCTGCGGGCTTCCTGTATGTGTTTTCCGTGCTCCACACGGTCACAAACGGAGGCGAAAACATCCGTCTAGGTACGTGGCTTTTGGATGGACACCGTTCCCTCCCTCTATATAGAGGGAAAGCTAAGCTAACTTGACGAATACTCCGCAGCTCAATACATTTTCTTGGGCTTTTACCTCATCACGATCGCGACCGTGTTGGCGATTTACTACCGCACGCGTGTGCTGCCTCCGTGGGCCGCTGTCTTCCTCTGCGTCTCCAAGAGACTCCACTCCATCTTTTTGCTGCGGCTCTTCAACGACGCAGTCGCGATGATGCTGCTGTACATCGCGGTGTACCTTTTCGCACGCCAAAAATGGCGCATGGGCTGCGCGGTCTTCAGCTTTGCCGTGTCCATCAAGATGAACGTGCTCTTATTCGCGCCCGCGCTGTTCTTTTTGCTTTTGCAGTCGTGTGGCGTGCTGCGCACGGTCTACTACCTGGGCATTTGTGCGAGTATCCAAGTCGTATTGGCGTACCCGTTCTTACGCCACAATTGGGTCAACTACGTCTCCAAGGCCTTTGAACTGAGCCGCGTGTTTACGTTCAAGTGGACCGTCAACTGGAAGTTTCTAGACGAAGAAACTTTTGTCTCCAAGCCACTCGCACTGGCGCTGCTGGCCTGCCATTTGGTTTTTTTGGTGCTCTTTTTGGACAAACATTTCCGTATCGTTGGCACACTTCGCGCCGTGTTTTTCAAACCGTTTGCGATCTACGAGCCGTTCCCGATCCGCGCCGAAGTCGTCGTGAGCTCTCTGTTTGTGGTCAATTTTGTGGGCATTTGCTTTGCAAGGACTTTGCATTACCAGTTTTACGTGTGGTTTTTTCCAACGTTGCCGTATTTGCTGTGGAAATCCAATATGCCACTTTTATTCAAGATCCAAAGCTTGATCGTGATTGAGTATGCGTTCAACACGTTTCCCGCTACTCCTGAGTCGTCCATCGCACTGCAACTTGCGAATTTGTTTATCCTCGTGACGTTGTACTTTACGGAAGATGACCACAAGTACGTGGCGTATTTGGATGCCGAGGCACGCCAGAATTTGGCCGAGTTTGTCCACAACGAGTTCTTTGACGGCGCCAGGCAGCTCGCTGTGTACTATGGGAGCGTCACGGAAGACCTGGCGGAAGGAGCGTTCATCACATCGATTGATGAAAGAGAAGTCGTGCTCAGTTTGCCAAAGATGAAGCTCACACTGGCGATCGGATTTGGAAGTAGCGCGCCTGTGACAAGCGAAGGCTCGGGCAAGCAAGTGCTGGTGGCGATGATCCAAGAGGCCCAAGAAGGGGTTGCCTCTGGAGAGACCATGGGCAAGGTCGTAAGCCGTGAGTGGTACAAGAAAAAGGCCGAGAATGAAGCAGAAGAGGAAGAGACCAAGAATTTGCGCCAGCGAGGAGCCAAGAAGTTTGAGGTGGTGGCTTAATTCAGTACATTTTAGAACTATTGGATACTAACAGCCCTCTAATAAAGCATTTACCTGGTTAAAGTATATATTGGTAGCCTGTAAGAATGAATATGCCTTCTCGCCAATCAAGCAAAAAAAATTGGCGGATCAAGCAAGAAGCATCATGACCGTCGCGTTGGCCTTTGAGACGGACGACGGGTCCCGCGTCATCCAAACCCAGCTGGAGGTCCATGAAGAAGACGGCGTGCGCGAATCGGTCGTGGATTTAGCTGCGTACTACGATCTCCAGCGGACGATCGAGCAGCTCCACCGTGGCGGATACACCAACATCGCGCTTCAGTTCCCCGACTCACTCTTGCCCGACGCGCCGCGCGTGCAAAGCGAGCTGCAGCGCGGCCTGGAGGCACTTGACCACACAGTCGAGCGCATCTTTGTACTGGGTGATACTTCGTACGGTAGCTGCTGTGTGGACGAAGTCGCCGCGCAGCACTTGACCGCCGATGCGATCGTCCACTACGGACGCACCTGTTTGAGCACGACGTCTCAAATTCCAGTCATTTATGTGTTTGGCAATGCGCCAATGGATAAAACCCACTGTGTGGATGCGCTTGCCAGCTATATTAGCGATCAGCTGCCGCCGCCACTGCGCATTGTCGTGCTGTATGAGCCAAGCTGCCATTACCAAAGCCGTGCGATCCACAGCGAATTGCAGGAGCGGCTCGCAGAGCGACGTGTTCTCTACGGCGATATGTGCACGTTCTTCGACCCACAGAATGCTCGCCATCAAGCGCAAATGGCAGCAGATGATACGCCACTGGCGACGGATGAAGCAGTCAACAGGAAAACCATTTTCATCGGCGGGCAGGCCATCCAACTGAGTGAACACGACCCAAAAGAGATCACAGCGGAAGACTACGCGTTGGTTTACATCGGTGGCGAGTCGCCCCATTTGACTAGTATCCTCATGCGGTACAGTACGCTCCCATGTGTTTCGTACAACCCGCAAACCATGGAAGTCCGCAAAGAAGGCGCGAGTGTGAACCGTGCACTCATGAGAAGATTCTTCCTCGTGCAGCAAGCAAAGGAAGCCCAGATCATCGGCATCCTCATGGGCACGCTAGGCGTATCCAAGTACTTGGACGTTGTCCACGGCCTGCAGCGTCTCATCAAGCAGTACGTCATTGGTCTATTCTCTCTGCCAAGTCGACTGCTGGTCCCATGAGCTAAGCTAAGCTAACTGTATGGTTTCAATGGTATTTGTAGGAGTGGCCGCAAGTCGTACCTCTTTGTCGTGGGCAAGGTCAACATCCCCAAGCTGGCCAATTACGCTGAAATTGATGTGTTTGTGCTGGTCGCGTGCCAGCAAAACTCGCTCATGGACTCGAAAGAGTACTTTAAACCCATCGTGACCCCGTACGAGTTGCAACTCGCGCTGTCTGAAAGCGATGAGTGGACAGGTCAGCTCAAGACGGATTTCCGAGAAGTGCTTCCGCTGCTGGACGACGCCACGCAAGCGATCGCGGCTCGCCAGGCAGACGGCGGTGGCAGTGGTGAGGACGACGACAACGACAAGCCGTTCTTTTCGCTGGTCAGCGGCACGTACGTGACTGCTGGAAGCCGTCCCAGCTATGTGCAACAAGACGTGGGCGACGACGACGACGACGACGACAAAGACGAATCGTCCACAGCGCTGCAGCTTCGCAACGCCAACGGAGAGTTGACAGAATACCGAAGCGAAGCGGGCGAGTTCTTGGCGACCCGAGAGTACCAAGGACTGACCGCTCGCATTGGCGAAACGCCCGCCCACGCTGCGGTCATGGGCACCACTGGCATCGCAAGAGGCTACGCCCACGAGCAAAGCTCATCATAAAGGAATAATAAAATACAATGGATATATTTTTGAAATAATAGCGAAAGTATGAAATACTTCGAAGTTCATAACTTGTAGAATCAAAAGCTGTACTCGGAGCTTCGTGTGATATTCTCTGGCTCGTCTTGGTCATTGGCAACGTATTCGTGTTCGTGGTGGAGATCGTGGCGGAAATCGTTGAGCGACGAGCTGGCACGAAGCACTCGTGGCGAGGAGCCGCCAGCGAGCGGCAGATCTTGCTGGGTCCAGCTCATCGCCTCATCCAGCTTGGCGGCGAGTTCCACGTCTTGCGAGGTCAACGAAGACACGGAAATCATTGAACACACCGAGATGCGCGAGGAAGCATCGCTGTCGCTGTCGTACTCGCCATTGTCCTCGAGCATTGGGATGGGCGAGGAGTGGCCGGAGTAGCCCAGTGATAAACTGCTACGTCGCTGCGGGGATCCGTACTCCGCCACGTCATCTTCGCAGGATGACGTGGAATCGAGACGGTCAAGGCGGTACTGTGGGATGCCATGGATGCCGAGGTGGTCGCTACTGAAGACGAATGGCCGTCGACGAGGCGGCAGGCCTTGTGGTGCCCTCGCCTGGTGAGGCGGCGGCCCCGGAGGCGGTGTTTGTGTTTGTGCCTGTGTCGGGTGGTGCTGCTGGTGGTGATGGTGCTTATCGGGCGTAGCGATCATGACGAAATGCAAATCGCTGGCCGTTCTCATCGGCTGCGTGGAGAACGGGCTGTGTCGGCTGCTGCGTCCTTTGGTTTCAAAAGGCGACTGCCACGTGACGCTCTTGCTCTTGGCTCGCCGTGGCGGTGGTGGGCTCGAGTACTCACTGTAGGCGGTCGCTGGCAGTAGGATCGATGAAGCCATATCTGTATACTGTGGCTCGTGGGTTGGCGTAGGCGCCTCTGCTTGCCGTTTCTTTTTGACCTTGCGCTTTCGGCAAATCAAACAAAAATGGATGGTACACACGATCAGCACTGGGAACGCCATCAAGCTGATCCCGAGCACGAGATCGTTGGTCATGCGACGCGACTTCTTCTTCTGTTCAGCAACCGTTTTGGAAGAACTCGAGGGCAACGGCGATGGCTTGGTCGCGTTGGTGGGCTTTGGTCCATATTGCGTGCGTAGTGTGGGCGAAATTGCGGCGGTTGAAGCCGGCTTGGTCGCGTTGCGCGCGGCAGCCACCGCCGTCACTTGCGTCGTAGCCGCCATCGCGAACGGTAGCACTAGCAGCACCCACACAACGGCGGCAGCGCGATTCATCGTCATCTCACGTGTGGCGCGTCTCCTTCTTTAATGGCGATTGCTACGTACGGACGTGCTGTGAGACCAACGTAGGAGGCGGATGTGTGTTTGTCGTTGGTTATGGCCATCCTTGTCTTCTTATTTGCCAGCTCCAAAATGCGGAAGAGTGAGAAATAAGACGAAAAGACCTGATCCAGAACTTCCCGCCGACACACAAAATAAGATTTTCTTGTTTGTGACTGTGGCGTGTGGTCATCACCGAGGGTCTTGTGATCTTATTTGAACCGCAGGCTTTCAAAGTAGGCCAAGCGTTCGTCCATGAATCGAATGAGCGCTTCTTTTTCATCGATCGTGCCTTTCAACTTGAGAATCGTTGTTCTGGTACAGCCAATATAGAAGATCAGGAAGGGTAATGCAAAAACGAGTCAAATCATTGCACAAGAAGACGTACCGTAGTTGGGCTAGTTCGGTCGGTGGTACAGAGGCGGCCACGCTTGGCGGTGGCTTGGCTAGCACAGCAGCAAAAACGGACTTTGGTTGTGGCTTCTTGTCCACTGGGTCTAGACTTGGACCTGGATCTGGGTCAGTTGCTGTTGAGACGTCCACAAGCTATCAAGAGGAATAAAGAACGACGAGTTAGTCCAGATGAGACCCTCTGTACGACTTCCTTCAATGAGGGAGGGTTGCGCTTACCTTGCACGGCTTCTTCGTCGCCACCAGGTCATTTGCTTTCGCGAATGGGCTGGACACAACCGACCACACTTCTTCCTCTTCTTCGTCATCCGACAAGACATCAGAAGGCGCTGGCGCTTCGACAATCCCACCAAGGCGCGGCTCGTCGACTTTTGAAGACGGTGGGTCTTCTTGAAGGATCGCACGAGAGAACCAGTCGTCCAGACTGTTGAGATGCTTGAGAACAAGACGCTGCGTCTGCCGCTCAGCTTTCTTGTGTGATGCCACAGAAGACTTCTTCTCGTCCATGGCGCTCGTGGGGGGAGCCTTTGCGTGTGCGAATGCCTGTGCAAGCTCTTGAAGGTCAGAGGCCTTGGCTTCGACTTCACGAGACAACACCTCGTTACGGGTTTTCTCTGTCTCGACTTGAGTCTTCAGCTGTGCTACTTGCTCTTGGCAAGCAGCCAGTTCCACTTGCACGACCAACAAACGTGTCGTATCCGCCAGTGTCTGGGAGCGTGTGCGATCTTCCCAGTGGGCAGCACGCGTGGTCATCTCGTCGAGTTGCTCTTGTAATTCCTGAATGCGCACATGCATATCGCCCATCAAGCCATTGTACTTGCCTTCCCAGTCACTGAAGGACTCGCCATCATCACCACCAATCGAGCGCCGGCTACTGTGTCGATTATGTGACTTACGAAGGCTTTCATCCATTCGCACCATGTCGCCTTGCTCATGATCAGCCACACGGCGCTCAGCCACTCGCAGCACCGTCGTCTGGGTGGCATACGAGGCCTCAAGTGCTGTATACTGTGAAGTCGCATGGTCCAGCTGACTGGTGAGTCTCTCCATGTCATGCTCAAGACTTCCAGCGATGGCATGATCCACAACCTGCTGCGTCATGAGCGCGATGATTTCGTCGCTGAGATGATCCATTTGCTTGCGTGCCAGGCTAAGCTGGTCGTGCAGACAGCACACTTCAGCGTTGTGGTTGGTCACATCGATCATCCGTTCGGCGAGTAGCGTAGCAAAAGAATGTTCTCTCGAGGCGAGATCAATGACTGCTTTCGCTTCCGTGGCTCGAGCTCGACACAGGTCGTCTTCCGCTTTGGCCAACTGGAGCCCTTGTGACCAGAACTCGGACGCCAGATTGCCATACCTGTCTTCCGCGCCTTCCAGTGTCATTTGAGTCTCTCGTCGTTCTTCTTCCGCAACTTCCAATCGCGCTTCAGCTTCCCGCTGATTGTCTTTCGCCAGCGTCACAATCACTTCGTACCCAGATAGGTAAGTTTTGCGTTCCTCACCTTCCACTTCTTCTACTTTACCAAGAGCCGCAAGGAGCTCGTTCTGGACCGCGGCGTGTTGCTCCTCAAGAGAACGCACCGCCGCTTCCAACTCCGACACACGCGACTCCGCCGTAGTGCAACGACCTACAGCAGCCAACAACTCGCCTTCCAAACGCGTGGACAGTTCCGAGTGGCTCGCCTCCGACTTGAACTGCAGCTCTTCCTGCTTCAGCATCAACGCCTTCGCTTCTTCTGTCAGCCGTGCGATCACCTCGTCTTGGTGCGTCTTCTGCACCGGTAGATTAGCGACTTGCTCGCCCAGAGTGGTCGCCTCAGCCGTCAGACTCGAGCTCAGCTCCAAAGCAGCAACGCGATCGTGCTCCGACTGGCCATGCAAATCCGCCATCGCAGCCAATTGAGCTTCCACATCCTGCACTTGAGACGCAGCA
>JAADWJ010000149.1:0-42011 GCA_023336165.1 Pythium monospermum
CCCAGTCGCAGAGCTCGTGCAGGCCATGGACGCCTCGCTGGTGGACGACAAAGGATCGGTCAAGGTCAACGACTTGCTGCAGCTGGACAACGCCAAGTACCACCATATCTTTGCACTGGGCGACGCGACCAACCACAAGACACCAAAGCTGGAGTACTGGGCAGGTGAGCAGGCCAAGCATGTTGCGAATGAGCTGGTCGCCGTGCTCCACAAGTCGCAGCCACAGGTCACCAAGCCATTCCCACAAGTGACAGTGGAAGCGGTCATCTTACCGCTCGGCCCGAAAGGCGGAGTGTCACAATTGCCAGTGTGGGGTGGCTGTGTGGTCGGCGACTTCTTGACGTGGATGATCAAGTCAACCGATATGTTTGCTGGTCGCATCTGGGGATCTCTTGGCGCCACAGTGCCCAACTAGTATAGCACCTCAAGGATACTGATTGCTTATGCGTGCGACTATTACTGTATGGCTGGTGGCCTGATGGAGCCAGCAATCATTCTATTGAAGCTCGAACCGTGCTGCAAATAATTCAAACACAGTAATTTTCATTATCGGACGCGAGTATTTGTTGTCAGACGCTCTCTCTCATCCATGCAAAATTTGGCCCCATGCTGTTGAAGTCCGTATACATCAGTCCCTGCCATGAGAAACAGTCCATGGACAGGAACTAGAAGACCCGCCTTGGCTTCCTTCCACAAACTGGTTCTGTACCGTCTTGCTCCCCATGATCGAAGCTGAGTTGGCTGGGCGGATCGCGTGGTGTCGGTGGATTGCGCACGGCATATCCAAGCACCGTGTCGGGGACTGACACTTGTTGCTGTCCCGTGAGCAGATCCAGCATATAGCAGGTGGCTTTGTGGGCCGTGTCGTTGGGCATGTCTCACAGTATTATAATACTGTACCCAGCAATCTTCATTGACAGCGAACACGAGCGCATCGGATTCGGATATGCAGTGCAGCCGCAGCCGCTGTCTTCCATGCTTTGTTGAAGTCGTTGATATGGAGCGATTGACCTCTTCACATGGCTACATTTCCCCCCACCGCAAAACTGACTCTCTCCCCACTTCAATGACATGTCACTCGCAGTAAAGGTCACACCAGCCACGTATTCTACTGTTCCAATCCACCAGCTGACTTCAGACAGCCAGCGTGACAGGTCGATGAGCCCTCCACTGACTCTGCATGAAGAGCGACAACATCCAGTGTACAGCAACACCATGAACACAGGGTGCTCTTCTCTCTCTGGCATCTCCGTCTGTTGCCGCCTGTGCTGTATGGTCATCCGGCAGCACAGCCAGCAGTCCACCTGTTTGGGTCATGCGTGGCGAGCCAATATGAGAGCAAGACTTGCTCTCTCGCTTCCCATATTTGCCAACGACCAAGGCAAAGGCAAAGCGGCGTTTCCAGCACATTCTGCAACTTTCCTTATCCCTCACTCACCTGACTACTTCTAACTGTACTACACACAATGGGCGTGAATGATCAGCAAAAGTTCTGCAAGGTCACGGTCCACCGCAGCGACTTCTCGCAGCCACAGCAAAAGCCATGGGAGCGGCGCCGCGCCACGAGCAATGCGCGCTCCACCGTCACGTACAAGGCCGCCGACCCGGCGCTGCCTACGAAAGACGAGCTGTCCCGTTGGACCGCGACGGGCGCTGCGGCGATCGACGGCCTGCCCATGAGCCGCCGCCGCGCGCATACGACCACAGCGGCCATGAACAACATGGACACGCCAAGCGTCCGCGCACTGAACCCTCTCTCTCGCATGACCATGCGCCTGCAAGAGCCACTCTCGGCCAACTCGCCCAGCATGGAGATCAACGAGTTTGCCGACCGCAGCGACTCGTTTATGTGTATCGACACGGACTGTGCCGACCCGATCCGCCAGACGTTTGACGAAGAAACCAAGATGTTTGTGCCTGGTACGCCACCAATCCCATCGGGTTTGTCGGTGGAGATGCTGCCCACGGTGGATTTCACGCCAACGCTGCTCGCGCCGTCGCGGTTGCAGCAAGCGCTGGAGCTGGAGCAGCTCTTTGACGCTTCAACGACCACGCGTTTCTCGTCTTTTTCGAGCCCACGCGAGTCCCGCATCCGCATCAGCACGCCAGGCAAGGAAAGCGCGTTGTCGTCGCTCTTTGGCGACCACGCCGACTACGTGGATGAGCTGCCGACGCCGATGCTGTCGTCCACCGTCGGTACGCCACTGGAGGATACCCAGATCCCTCCTCAGGCCGAGAACCAGCAAGATGACGAGGACGTTGGCTCGTACCCAGAGTACGAGAACCACCCGCTCGCGATGTCGTTCATCCCTGCGAGCAGCTACGAAGAGGTCTGTCTCTCGGACCCACAGCCAGTTGTGAAGAAACAAGAACAAGAACCAAAACACGAGCAGCTCCCACAACAACCAGCTCCTCAACACGAACAAGAGCTAGAGCTGGTGGATGACAACGCTGAGGACGAAGAAGCGCTGTCGTCGTTCATTGAAGTGGACAGCGACAACGAAGACGACGAAGAAGAAGACCACATGGAGATGGACGACTCGGCCTTTGACGTGTGTGAAAACTTTGACGCGATCCTGGGCGAGCCGCTTCCGAACCGTGGCTCGCGCTGGCGGTTCAGCATTGGCCAGAAAAACAAAAACAAAAAGAACTCGCCTGTCCAAGCCAACCCACGCCAGACCCGTGGCATGAGCTCGCCGCCTCGCATGGTCGGCATGGCGCCACCACCAAACCTCGCGCGCCACATGTCGATCCCAGCGGCCTTCACGCCACCGCACAACGCACGCCCCAAGCCCATCGTCCACGCGCCCGTCGGCGAGCCATTGTACCATGGACAGATGCTCCACTTGGTGTTCAAGTCCAGCGCTGGCAATGTCGTCCAAGTCTCCACACAGCAGCGCCGCTCCAAGAGCAGCGTCTTCTCCAAGCTTGTCGAGTGCTTCTCGACTGACAACCAGCCCTTTGCCGATGCTGAGGACGCGCTCCGCATCATCGCCCACACCACGGATGGCCATATCCGTGGCGGCGACCGCATTTCCCTGGCGCGTGGCGACGGAAGCGTGCTGCGGATCCAGAAACTGTCCAAGAAGCTCTCTTTCAGCCCCAAGATTGACCTCAAGGCCAAGTTTGTTGTCTGCGGTGTACCGGAGGGAACGACCGTGACGGATACCAACAAGTTTTACTTGCAGAGTGTCTACGACCGTACCAAGACCATTGGGTTTTTGAAAGACCGTCGCCATCCAGGAGCCGGCTGTCTGGTCATGTACGCGTACCGCACAACTGATGACAAGTCGGAGGCCATCCAGTTTTTCAAGCGCGAGACGCCGCCGTCGTTTGCGCAACAGCACACGCTCCAGCAAGGCCACGCACTGCCCACGACGTCGCCCACAGTCGCCTTCCTGTAAAGAAGGAGGAAGACGGCGGGTCTGTTGTGTGTCTTATAAGTGTGTGCGTTGTGTATGTGCGTGTCGGTGTGTGTGTGTGTTTGTATTGGTATCAAGAAGAAGAAGAAGCAGGCCGACCAGTAGCAACTCGAAGCGAGAGTTGCGAGTCCGGTTCCCATCACCCAGAGCCTGCTACAGTACTTAGTAGGAAGAAGAAGGTGTTGCTCCCCATTGCCTCATGGCTGCAGAAAGAATGCAGCAAGAAACTGAGCAAGAAGTCACCACCACAATCAGTTTTGTAGGGTTAAACGCAAAAGATGAATGTATTACTACCGTATTTTCTATTCCATTCTCAGTTGTAAAACTACAGGAGTACTAGCATTACCGTACGTACAGTCTCGGTTGTAAAAAATCAGAACAGTGTTGACGAGGTCCAGTTCATCAAGCCAGTTCGTGTAAAAGCCACACAAATGTAGCCATGTGTGTGTGCGCCATGGATAAGAAAAAAAGATCCAGAAAGCAAAAACTCAAAACAGGTGACATTTTTGACTTGAATTTACTATGTGCTGACACAGTAAAAGCCACCATTTCTCACAACAAAAAAAAAAACACTTGCTTCACTTACACACACGTACACACCATGGAACACAGGAAGGGACGCACGCTCTGCCTCTCTTTTCTTCATGCGCGTGAAGAGGAGGCCTTTGGTGGCGTGAGGATGCGCACGCGTTTGGCCATCGGCGATGGCAGCGCTTGGTGTCCGGACATGTGGGTGCTAGTGGCGCACGGCGCGCTGCGCTTGTGGTGGCCCATGGCGGACATGGTGGCGTGGGGGCCTTCGCTGACTGCACGGCGCAATGACATGGGCGGCAACGATGCTTGTTGTTGTTGTTGGTTGTGATGTGGACGCTGGTCTTGGTAGGAATGGCGCCTCTTCTGCGCGAGAGGCTGCTGGAGGTGGTGGTGCTGATGCTGCTCGGCTGCGTCACGCTGCACGAACAGAGGCGTGACGCTGCGCGCGTGCTGCATGGCCCACGTGAATTCCGAGCGCAGGATATCGCACACGGTACATGGGCGCTGGAATTGCTGCGCGCTGCAGACACGGAAATGACGCAGTAGTTGCTTGGCTTCACAGCATGAGCGGTGGCATTCGCCTTCCGAGAGGAAACACTCTTGGCAGTGGTCCAAGACGCCACGCGCGACGCGGCAGTTTCGCACTCCACAGACGCGCTCCACGTCCAAGGGCGTGCAGCACTCGCGCGCGTGGAGCAACAGCGCCAGCCGCGCCGCCAGCTCTCGTGGCGATGGCGCTGCTGCTGCGTCTGTGGACGACGGAGGCGACACTGGCTGGCGGTAGGAAGCCACAGGCGCAGCAGTTGGACGAGGATGCGTGGCAGGAATCGAGTTCGCTTGCTGGTGGTGGCTCGGGCGAGCGATGAGCGATGGCAGCCGAGTCAGCGTTGGCATCGCGCCATTGGCGTGCGTCATGCGCGCCATGCCCTGGTGGATGGCTGGTGGCGAGATTGGCGGCTTTGTGGACGGGTGAGACTGCAGCTGCAGTCGCAAGAGCGAAGAGATCGTGTCGGGAGACACGGGCGATGTAGGCTTCTTGGACGATGCGGTGGAAGTAGGCTGCATGGTGGAGATTGGACCGGTAGGGACGGTGATAGGGACGGCGGCAAAGGCACGTGCTGGGGGAGCGATCGGCATCTCGGGGAGGAGATGAAGGAAGAAGGGAGGATTCGAAAATGAACAAGCAATCTCTCCCGATTGACCTGGGAGTCCCAGATGAAGGGCGCGCTCCTGAGCGGCTGGGATCCCACTGACTATGATGACCGCGGGGGTCAGACTGGCCAAAACATACTGGATCTTGTTTTTTTTGCTGACCTCTTCCACGGGAGAGAGTTGCAAGTTCAGTGAGAACGACCGCGAGCTAATGGTGATCTTCTGTCTGTACAATGCTTCATTCTATTTGTATACGGTGACCATCACCGACTGGTAATACAGGACACACACACACTGTCTGTAGAAGTCTCCCAGCTGCCTCTCGTGGTTATTGTCACCATGCATATCCCATAGAACTCTGTATCCAGCCAAGCCTTCCAGCTGCACGGCCGCCTTCTGGAAGTTGTGGAGGACAAGCAAGCGAGGCCATCAGCTGAGGGGACAGACTTTACAGTCATTTTCTGGGTCACGGTGCTGTCGCTGATGCGCAGATGGCCACCTGTCGTCTGTTGCCGTCTTGGTCTTGGGCACAGAATGCCTCTGCCTCTGCCGGGAGATGATCTCATCAAGATGTACAGTGATGCCAGTGTCTCATGTACACTGTATACAGTCCAGTGTAGGATACAGCTGGAGTGTTAATATTATAGAGCCACGGGTCCAGTCATGAGACCTTTGGCGCACTGGATCTGTCTGCCCACTGACTGTGAGTTACGTTGGGTGAGTTGCTTCATGGAGAAGCCTTGTGGATGGGCCCTGGTCCAATTTCCATGCACCCCATCTGTTCTGTAGAGACGGCGCGAAGGGCCAATACCAAAATTGACATAGACAGTCTCCTTGATTGCAAGCGATCCAGTTGTTGGTGCGATGGGTGTGTGTCTCTTCAATGTATCCTTTCTTCAACGAGAAATTGTTGACCAGCACGAGTTGTGGGGCTCGTGGCCACACAAGTTTGTTGGACGTTATTGAATACAAAATGGATATCACCTGGCTGCTGCAAAGGAAAGGGGCAAGGCAACTGGAAGGATCTCAGAGTATTAATACATCATGGCTGATTGTATCATATTAATACCACCGAGGTGTGTGCTATTTATTGCTTGTCGCGAGTGCCATGTCATGGAGAAAAACCAAAAAGCTCGTGATCTTTCTCTTAGGTTCAACAGAAGGGCGACTGATACGGTACTAGCAACACGGCCGCCGCCATGATGGCAGCAGCAGCAGCGTCGTTGTAAAACCACCACAAAATCACCACCACCTTGCACGGCATCAGTAATGTCTCGCCGACCACTGTCCGATCAACGGCATTTGCTCGTGGAGCTGGAGCTGGACGACGCGACGCTCCGTGACTTGCACAGCTCTCCACTGCGTGGGCAGCAGCATCCACGTCACCAGCACCATGGCCGGGCACCGCCAACAGTACGGACGGCTCGCCCTCAGTCGGCAACCGTGAGGCGCACCCCGCTGGCGACGGCGACGTCAGCTACTAGCGACCGCCGCACGCAGAGCCCGTACAAACTGAAGCAGCGCGTGCTGAGCAGTCGGTCGCGCGCGCCACTGCTCGATGCTGCTGGTGATGATGGCGATGATGGCGATTGGCAGCAGCAGCAGCCCCCGCGACGGACTTCAGCACGGCCACAAACGTACCGAGCCAACGAGCCACCGCCCATGCCGTCGCCTGTGCTGCTGATCGCCGGTGCGATCCGACAGAATATTGCTCAACGCAACAGCGTGCTGCTGGACGTCCAGGACGAATTGAGGCAAACGGGGTCCTCAGCGGCAGCACCACTGGACAGGCCGCGATCGAAATCCAGAGATATCTACAGCACCAGCACCAGGCAGCCGCCGCTGTTGGCGTCCAAGATCATCAAGACGCTCAACAAATTGCGCAGCCTCACGCTGTCGACGATTGAAATGATCCAGTACTTCCACGACCAGATCGCTGCGTCATTCAGTAACACTACTACTACAACTGGTGACGCGATGCTGTGGGCGTTACGCCACGAGTTTCAAGACTTTTTGCTGCGGCTTTGCGCGTCCGATGTGGACTGTTTGCTCTCGTCATCGTCGTTTGTCTATGCCTTTGAGTCGCTTGGCGTGGGCGTCTTACGGAACCCGTTGCTGGACGGCGTGGCCCTGGATTCCAGTGAGCTACTGCTGTGTTCATGCCAGTCCATGGGCGGTAGTGCTGTGTCCTCCTCGTCGTCTCTTTTCCAACTGGCCGTGCGTCGCTTGGAAGCGTTTGCACTGGAAATGCGACAAACGTACCCGTCGTGGCAAGTGCTCCCACAAGAGCGGGTCGCAAGAGCGCTGCTTTTGTTAGTCGAGACGGAAACCAAGGCCAACGCCACACGGATGCTGCCCAGTTACTTGCGCAGCAGTAGAGAAGGAGGAGAAGAAGATGAGAGACGATACCGTTCGCAAGCGCATCGACAGAGCACAGCAGTGGCGGCTTCAGGCTGTGAAGCGTATGGCGGTCAAGAGCAAGAGGAGGATGAAGAAGAGGCGTTTGAAGAGATGGCAGCCACTCCGCTGGCCTGGGCAGACGACACGAGATCTCCCCAAGCAGCCGTGGCAACACAAAGGACCAGCAGCTCTGCTCCTCTTCACAGCTCTGTGCAGCATCAGCAGTCGCCACAACCACACCAGCCACCGGTAGAGGTTTCCGCGCCGCAGCCACCGATCGCCACACGACAGGCCAGTCGGCAAAGTATCTCTGCTGCTCTATCTCCTGAGATGCTGCCTGTTGTCGCCGAGCCAAAACCAGTGACGGAGCCAGTGATGGTCGACGCAGCCCGTCCACGGCATCAAGCGAAGAAGAACACCCACACACAACGGATCCGGGAGCGGTCCAAGACCGTGGTCTCTTTGTTACCAACTTCACCAAGGCTCACTTCAGAGCCAATCGACAGTGTCGCTCGGCCACTGGCTGTACGCGAACACCATTGTCCACAGGCAACTGCCAATGCTCCACCAACAAATGACGACGACGGCCAGCAACGCACTCGTGCGACCATCGCGAGCGCCTTGGACAAGCTTCCACAGTTCTCACTCCACAGGCTTGGGATACTGGCTACCGGGAGGTCACCGATCGAGGAAGAACGACTAGTCGAACAAGTTGAACACGAACAAACAGAGGAAGAAAATACAGAAGAAGCAGCGACCACAGCACTGACTGGGCCATGCACGACGCCTTCTGAACCGCTGATGGACAGAGTGGTGCCTCCTCCATCTTCACACTCATCCACAGTATCTGTCAACGAAGACGAGGACGTTACCACAAACAGCGCCGCGTTGTCCCACATTCTGTCTCTTTGCCGCGATGTCCAAGTCGCGGCGATCGATCTCAACCAGCGGCTCCACCCTATCACAGTCAGCGCTCCCTCATCTCCATTGGCCACTTTACCATCTCTTGGATCTCCTGGTGGTCGACGCGTCCCGCTACCACTCAGCAGCCGGTACTTGGAACGCGAGCTCAAGATGCTGCGTCGCTGTTTCCGCCTGTGGACGCGATCGCTCATGGAGAAGCACTTGCGAGCCAACGAGCTTCGCGTAGCGTGTGCGGCTCGGCTCGTTGGCCGCTTTGGTCGCCACGTACTAGCTCAACGAGCCGCCAAGCAAAGGCTTTGTGAACAGCAACAGCAATCACAGTGTGTCGTCATGATCCAGTGTCAATGGCGATTGTATTGTGGGCGTCAGCAAGTCAAAAAGAGACAAGCGAGTTTCCAGTTGATGCACCAGCGCTTCAGGCGGTTCTGTTTCTTTGTCCGCGTGACGCAGGGGCGTCGACGACACCAAGAAGCCCAACAAATTCTAAGAAATTGGTTTACACAGCTTGCCATCGCTCGACGGAAGGCACTCCATCAACAACAAGTGGAAGGCGCCATTCAAAAACGACGCGCTATGGCGGCCAGCCAGTTGGCCTATTTCATGAGAGAGCAAACTCTTCGCCACCAGCTCAGCAAGGCACTAGAGAGCAATCGAAGTATGCTCATGAACAAGCAACTGATGGCGACCCAAGCACGGCGCGAGGATGCCAAACGGAAGATGCTGGAGGAAAAAAGACACAGAGAAATGAAAACGGTCATGCAACAAACACTCCACGAGATGGAGACCAAGTGGCGCACGGCCGAGTGCGAAAAGCAAAGGCTTGTTGAGGAAACACGCCAAAAAGAGCAAGCCGAGGCTCTCCGTCAAGAGCACTCGCGGCGACGACTAGCGAAAGAAAAGATTCACAGGTTCTTGGAATCGGCAGTGTTCCGCCGACGACTGGGCGACGCCACACGAGCGATATCCGAGATCGCAAGTGCGAAAACTCACTTGGAAAATGTCCGCTTGCGAATGGAGAGACAGCATAAAAAGGACCGAGCGCAATGGCTGCTGCATAGCCAAATGACCCGTTGGAAGATGGACAAAGTGGTTGAAAAAGAACGGCTGGTCGCCATTGAAGTGGTGGGGAAAATGGAACGAGAGAGTATTTTACAGAGAGAAGAAGACAGTGTCAAGCTGGTGAGCCATGTGCGCGCCACGGTGGCTGCGTCACGGGCTGCAGCGTACTGTGGCCAGGCACAGCAAGCCGTGCTGGAGACAACGTACCGCTCGCGGCTGGAAGCCAAGCAAGACCAAGCCCTGCAGCTGTATAGACAAGCCGCACGGGAACGGATCGCTGGGTTTGTGCTCCATTGGATGATGAAACGGGCACTGGAGAAGAGCCAACAAGCCACGCTCGAGTTGAAACAGAGCCAAAATGAAAGAGAGGAGGCGGCCAAGAGGCAACATGAAGAAGCGATGGCAGCAGAGGCACTGAAGAGACGTCATGTGAGCTCCAAGCAGATCTCAAAGTGGCTCGTGCGCCAGCTTAGTCGACAGCAAAAGAAAAAGCAGCAAGCCGAAGAGCAAGCGGCTCGTTTGCTCGTCAAGGCAGAGCAAGCTCGGCTTGACAGGGCTCGGCAACGGATGGCCGACAAGGCCAAGCGCAAACAGCAGCAGCGACTGATCCAAGAGCAAGCCCAGCAACAGCTTGGCAGAGAGCGGATGATCCGCGAAGCTCTGGTAGACTGGATGCTCACGACGACCAAGATCGTGGAAAGAACCACCCAACAGGCAACCAAGAATGCACTGTTTATCCACCACAACGAGTGTGAACGGCTTCTGTTAGAAAGGACACTCGCGAGCATCCGCGTGCGATCGATTGAACGGAAGGTGGGTCGTCGATGGTGGCAGTTTACACTGCGTCGTCGTACTAAAACCGCCATCACGAAGGAGGCCCTGTGGCCAGCAACAGAAGAGAAGAGTGGTTGCGACGGAGACACTGATGGCGGTCATGGTAGTGGTGGTCATGGCTATGTGTCTGTGATCGAAGCGTCAACGGAAGCGGTTTTGGAGGAGTCGCAGCGGCGAGAACTGCGGCTCTATGAGCTGAAATGTATCGCCTCGGCCAGGAAACTGCAGCGCTGCTGGCGCGCGTGGCGGCGTCGCGTGTACAAGCAGAAACGACTGCTGGCCAAGACCCACGAGGATGAACTGGTCGCGACCGCCAAAAGGCAGCAAGGTCAAGTGGCCACAGAAAATTGCAAACGCGAGGCGGTGCGAGCCAGTAGAAGACGACAAATCATATCGTGGCTCACGAGGTTGCGCCGTGATAGACAGCTTCAGTATCGGGTCGCGATTCAAGCTAATGGCAATGGCGGCATGACTGAAGTACGCGTGTACTTTGCCGGTGGTCGAGCGTGGCTCTCGCCGTCTTGGTCTTCCTGTCCACAGGTGATGATGCGCCGTCGCATGGATCGCAACGTGACGCGCAAGCTTCTGGATGCGATGGATCCAGTGATCCACACACAAGACGATGTGGTTCGCTTACTGCAAGAGCTCGTTCTGGACGCGCAGCCGATTCTCCAGCAAGGCACCAATGAGCCTGTTGACGATATTGGCGAGTCGGAGCTGCCGCGGTTCAAGTTGGTGATGCGTCAGCTGAGCAAGACGCGGTCCATCGTCAAGAGGAAGCGCTTGCTGGACGCCAAGGCAACAGAGTCCAGCAGTGGGGCTCCTTGTCTCACGATCTGGGATGCCGTGGACCACGTGTCGATCGAGGATGCGCAGTTTTTACTGCAGCAAGGTGTCGATTTGATCAGTGCACGGGAGCCTCTCCATCAACGCAGCGCACTGCATATGCTGGCGTTCAGTGGCAGTGGCGAGTCAAGCGCACACCGTGTCCAAATGCTGCGGTTCCTCATCGACCGCGCCAAGCTGGACGTCCATGCAAGAGATGCCGACGGCAACACACCGTTGATGTTGTTTGCTGGACGCGGAGCCCTGAGTCTCGTGGACGAGATGTTGGTCACGGAGCCGCTGCTGTGGCAGGAGGCTGACGTCTTGGGTCGCAATGCACTGCACCACGCGTGTGACCACGACCACCTTGAAGTCGCTACCGCCATCCAAAAACATGTGATGGCCAGCAGCGAGCGACCGCTGGAGGCAGCGCTGCTGGAGCTCCACCGTGGGGACGTGAACGGCGTGACACCGCTGCATACGCTTGCAGCACGAGGCCACTTGGAGTGCATGAAGCAGCTGCTGGTATCGCTCGACAGTGGGTCCGATAGGACTACTTATGGCAGGATCCTGCACCAATCGGATAGCGATGGCCGCACGCCACTGCATATCGCGGTCACGCACGGCGACTTGGGGATCACAAGGCTTCTGCTGTGCCATGGCGTGGACGTCTCAATAGGCGACCAGTGGCAACGACAGCCTCTTCACTACGCGACAAGAGCGAGCGACGCGGTGGAGTTGATCTCGCTATTGGCCGAGCAAGACGCGACCGATCTTCAAGCTGCCGATGCGCGTGGCGACACCTCTCTCCACTGGGCCGCCGCCTCGGGAAGAGCAAGTGTGGTCAAGCATTTGCTAGCGCTTGGTGCGGACCCGCACGCGCTCAACAACGACTGGGAGAGTCCGGCCCAAGTCGCAGCGATGGGGAGCCACAGTGAGTGTGTGCGGTTGTTGCAACCTGCTCCAACAAGTGGTGGTCGTGGTAGCAATCGTGGTGGTTGCGAGCCGCTGTTGATACTGGATTCCCATCACCACCAGTGTCCACAACGCCAAGCAGACGACGTGCACGATCGAAGCAATGAAGTGCCATCGCCAAAGTCGTACTACCATCCGAGTGGGCCCACCAGTGCCAGTAGGACAAGAGACCCTCCACAGCACCAACAGCAGCAGCAGCAGCGGCCGACGATGAAAGGCGGCGAGTACGACTGGAACGAAATCCACCAAGGAGTCGAGATTGTAGAAGAGACGGGCCATTTCTCTTCGGAAGAAGAGGAACAGGGTGATACCAATTGGTCCGATGATGATGATGATGGCGATGATATTTAGAAGGAAAATAACAAAGAAATCATTTAATACCCAATAAAAGACTGTTAGATTGCCCTCGGTTTTGGCCCGTGACTAAAGACGGGCGAAAGCGAGAGGAAGAACCGCCGAGACGTGGACCTGGGTGTCTGTTATGTATGCCTATGAAAACTCTGTGGTGTCTTGTCAGGCCATCTGCTCGCGCTGGATTCGGTGGAGGGCGCTGTCCACGGTGTTGCGCAGCAGCATGGCGACGGTCATCGGGCCCACACCGCCTGGCACGGGCGTGATGGCTGCTGCGACTTTACTGGCTGCGTCAAAGTCGACGTCTCCGACCAGCCTGTACCCGGCTTTCTTGGTCGCGTCGTCCACGGGGTTGATGCCCACGTCGATCACGACCGCGCCTGGTTTGATCCACTCGGCTTTGACAAAATGCGCGCGGCCAATCGCAGCGATGACGATGTCGGCTTCACGCACGCGCTGTGGCAAGTCCTGTGTCTTGGAGTGGCAGATCGTGACCGTCGCGTTGCGGTGGAGACACAAGAGCGACACTGGGAGTCCGACGATCTGGCTGCGGCCCAGTACGACTACGTGTTTGCCTTCGATCGGGATCTCGTAGTGGTCCAGCAGCTCAATGCAGCCCGCCGGTGTACAAGCGACACTGAAATCCACTTGCTCACGGTTGTTGCCATTGCGCAGTGGTGGCATCATGGCCTTTCGGGTGGCAAACTGGAACAGCGCAGCGTGGTTCTGAGGGTGCAAGCCGTCGACGTCTTTGACTGGTTCAATCGCACGGAGGATCGCGTCTGCGTCGCAAAACTTTGGCAATGGCAGCTGCACGATCATGCCGTCGACGTCGTCACGGCCGTTGAGCTCTTGGATCTTGGCATAGATCTCCTTGACGACTTGGTCTTCAAGCTTCTTGCGCTCCGTCGGGTCCACCTCCTCTTCACCAGCCGACCCAGCTCCTCCGTGGTCTTCGATACGCTGCAAGAGCTCGGGCAATTCAATGTGCACTTTCCACGACTGCATGCCCACAGCTGCGCTGGTGCGCTGCTTCATGCGTACGTAGGTCGCCGAGTCTTTGCGCGTGCCGACGACGACCACCGCGAGCCCAATAGCGCGGCCGTACCGCTCCAAGAACGAGCTGCACGCTGGCACGAGTTCATGTTGCTGGATGTGTTCGCTGGTGGCTTTGCCGTCAAGCAGAAGCGGCTCTCCAGATGCGTGCGCCATCGTTGTTAATACCTTCCTCGTTGGATTGATCTGGAGCTGCTCGCTGTTGATGAGAAGAGGCTGTTGACGAAATGCTGCAAAGGGCCGAACTGCCGACGAATGGAGGGATACACACCCATCTTCCTCCAGAAATGATCTGCTCGTGTGAATGTGAACGAGACTACAACCCTAATCGCACTTTGACTCAGAATCAGAGTCGGAGTTTGAATCTGAGTCAAAAGGTTAACTTATCCGAGATCGGGAGCTGCTGGCTTGTCATGTGACAGACCTCAACGACGTTTCGGACCAACGGGCTGGTCAAAAAATAATGTGCCGCCATGGAACGTTCCGCCGCATTTGCCGGGCTCCACTGTGCAAAGGCGATGCTGTGCAATTGCAGTGGAGAACTGACACAGAGGAATTTCCTCAATGGTTCCGCTCGCCTTCAGTTTCCCACATCTGTACTGTGACTAACTGACTCCTGACTGACGGACTCCGTTCACTTTATTTCACTTCCATCTCTACGGATCGCGGCATGGCGACGTACACGGCGGAGACGCTGTCGCTGCAGCAAGACTTGCTGCTGCAGGCAGACAAGGTGCTCGGTGTGACGTTGACGTGTGCGACCGGTCTCGTGACGATCATGGGCGCGCTGGTCGTGTACAGCGAGCGCCTCGCGTTCATGTGGGAAGCGCGCTCGCTCGTCGTCGCGCTTGGGATCGCCACCGGTGGCGTGCTGTGCTTCACACTGGTTGAGTTGCTGCCACAAGCACAGAGCCACTTGGAGCACACGATGGTGCCCCTTGTCAACGGAGACGACGGCCACGTGACGCCCATTGTGGAAGGCTACGCGGCGCTGGCACTCTCAGGCGCGTTTGCCTTGGGGGTCATCATGGTCTGGGCCATGGACATGCTGTGCATGTTCTTTGCACTGCCACACAAGCTGATGCGTTCGTCGCGGGACCTCACAGTGTTGACCACACAGCGCGGGCTCTCCACTGGCTCCCCCAGGAGTTTCCAGTCGCGGTCACCAGCACAGCCACATCCACACCCATCGACAACTCGTGGCCACCCTCTCGTTCTCCATGCATCGTCAGACGAGTGGGTCGCGCAAGAACTGCTCTATCGAACAGGCACGGCAAGAGCGATCGCCTTTGCAGTGCATAACCTCCCAGGTATGTTTCACCGACTCGATAGAGAAGAGCTGGATCGCTTGCCTCGATCTGAATGTTGTTTTCTTGTAGAGGGGATGGCGCTTTGTATCGCGGCCGACCAGAAAAAAACACTGGGCATTCTCTTTGCATGCGCCATCGCACTGCTCAACGTCACGCGTACGTCTCTTGGTAGTAAGAATGCCAGCGCCTCCTGTGGACTAATACCACAAAACGACTGTATGATCTCCCTTCGCAGGTGGCATGACCTTGGCCGGGCTGCTCACCCAGGCGTCCGGGTACCGTTGGCGCGGCGTGCTGTGGTGTATGCTGGCGGCTCTCGCACTGCCACTCGGTGGCTTCCTCGCGTGGGCCGTGTTACTTCAGACAGAGCTGGCGCCCGTCGTGCTCGGCGTGTTGTACGCGTTTGTCAGTGGCATCCTGATCAGCATGTGTCTCACACAGGTGCTCACAGTGTGTTTCAATCACAAGACCACCACCACAAGCGGCAACAACCCGGTGACGGCCAGTGTGCTTGGCGGTGTCGTGTTCATGGCCAGCATTCGCATGATGCTGGCCTTTCTGTATACGTAGTCGTAGATAAAATCCGCTTCATGATACGTAACATAAATATTTGAGTTCTATTACAATTATTACGATTGGTACGTTATAAATTTGCTTGCTGCGACCACAAGCATCCCAGAGATGATGCCGATGATCGCTCCATGGGTCTTGCCAACGGCGTAGTTGTGGGTCGTCGGCATGACTTCCTTTACGCCCACGCCCAGCAGAATGCCAGCCGTGACGCCCGTGAAGATGGCTCGCGTGAGCGCCTTGTTGCCGTCGTCCTGGTGGCCAAAGCCGACCAAGAACCACGCCATCAGCGCACCGCTGAGCTTGCCTAACGGCGCCAGCAGACACCAAAGCACACCACGCACGCGGTGGCCGCTTGCGAAGTAGATGGACGACGCCAATGCGATGCCATCGGGCAAACTGTGGAGCGCGACGCCCACGGCTACAGCGACGCCGATGTGGAAATGGCCCACCGCACTCACGTACAGCGCAAGCCCCTCTGTGGATGCAATTGCGAGTTAGTCCTCCCACTGTTTTCCGTTCAAATGAGGAACTTACGGAAACGTACCTGGCATATGGTGAAGCATGACCGCAGTAGCACTGAGCAAAGTGCCTCGCAGCCGCACACTGGTCGCTTGCGTAGAGAATGGCTCATACGAAGAACTGGATGACGCCGACATCTCGGCAAGCTCGGCGGCGCCATTGTATCGGTCGTACGGACGCGTCGTGGGTTGCGTCGTTTGCACGTGGCTCGTGCCCAGCCGCAGATCGATGCTGTACATAGACGCGGCCAGGTTGAGTTGGCTGAACGACCCGCGAGGGAGGCCGCTTACGCCGCCGGCGTGGTGCCGCTGAGGTAATGAGGCTTCGCCGTAGCAGTCCGCGGCCATGATCGACACGCGGTAGATGACTGCGTCGGTCGCGTAGAGCATGATCACACCAAGGACCATACTGGAGGTCGCGAAAAGCTGCGCGAGCCCGGACGCAGTGGGATCGCTCCACGATCTGGAGATGAGAAAATCCATAAACCCGTTCTGCGCGTCGCCGAAGAGTTCCATGAGCGCGACACAAATGAACAGAAAGCTGGAGGTGCTGAACACGATGACCAGTGGAAGTGGCTGTGCGAGAGAGAGCAGCAGTGTGCTGAAGACCATCAAACCGCCTAGAACGAACGCTGCCGATGCACCGCCGACCAGCAGGAAGGCCGCCGCGGTCGTCATGCCTGTCGCGACTTGCATGGTTCTTAAAATGCCTTGTATGTCGATGGAAGCCACAGCTCGCTGGCGCTTAACAAGGAAACTCGCTCTGCAGCGAGTAAAGATCAGCCACTGACGACCTAATACACTGTAGAAAATAGTGGATGGACATGGGTACTCGTGAAGAGCCAGAGATACGCGCACAAAGGTTGGCTTACTCACCAGAATGCTTTTGACCAGCGCTTTGTTGACGGAAGAAAGGATTTCAATGGAAGAAGTGTGGATATCAGTCGACTGGTCGTCACAGAGGATGAGATGGGGGGAGGATGTCGACCTCGCGCAGCGTTTTTTCGTCTCCTTCAAGCGGATGAAGGAGGGGAGTGGAGTGACGGCGATGTGGAAATGACGATGTGCGCTTCACAGAGACTCACGCCTGATGGAGTGTTCTTGCTGCTGCTCAATGTGCTGCTGATACAATAAGCTGTATGTATGATATAGGGGACTTGATTTGCCCCACGCACCGTAACGTGATTCCCCACCAAGATGTGCGACGAGGGATGATGGAAGAACGACGCGCGAACGGTGCGCGCCGGTTCGTTTTTGCCACACCTATGACGAGATAGTACTGCCCACCATCAAGGCCGAGACTCGAGGACCAAATCGTGAGTCTATTCCTACAGTGTTGTTGTACCGGTACTGCCAACCCCCACTCCCACTCAGCAATGCGCAGCTTGCCACACATGTGGCATATAACTTCGTTGAAGTTGCCATTGTTTTTTGGCAATCTCTCCAAAAAAACGCTTTTTTGTCAGTCATCATGGATTGGTGGAAATATAGTACTCGGTTTTATCCTATGGGAACGCTCAATCCAAATTGGGGTTGACGATAAGTCGTCAGAACCAGACTGCATTCATCAGGGACGAGACGCGATCTGATCGCCATGGTGCTGTACGAATTGGCGCGCTTCTGCTGCCTCGCGCTCACCGACGCGGCCATGATCCCAGCGCTCAACGTCATGCGCAAGAACCACCGCCACTTTGAACTGTTTATCGGCATTTTCCAAGTCAGTATCTCGTTTTTGTTCAACGTCGCCGAGGCGTTCCACTCGTCGCTTTTCCTCAAGGAGCTCCAGTGGCATTTCATCTCGGATATCCTTTCCATCGCGTACTTTCTCGTGCTTTGCGTCCACTTGATGGGCTTCCGCGATGAGAATACCAACATTGTGCTTCGGTACATTGCGTTTGCGCTTTCCTGGCTCATGAAATCCAAAGACGGATGGGATACGACCACCTACGAAGTGCTCTTGATCGCCGTGTACATCATGGGCGTCGCGTACAGGCGACTGTTTGCCTCGGACAAGTCGATTGCCCCCTTACAGATGGAAAATGCCAAGTTTGCGCTGATTTTTCTCTTGCTCGCGGCGCTCATCGGCAGCATCCCGATTTACTTTTCTGGCTCGGGCGACGACTGGAGTCTGGGCTTTTTGAAAGGATGTATGCATGTACTCGGAGGTGCGGCGTTCTACTACGCATGGCTGAGTGTGCCGTGCTTGGACTCGAAGAAGACCGACTTGATTCCGACCTATATGTGAGCCCAATTAAATTGGTGCAGGGCGTAGGCAGCCGTAAAAAACTTAACCAACAACAATACAATCACGTTGAGATCCCCATGACTATGGTGTTGTTGTTTTTATTGTGCTGTGCTGCATTATGAGTGGAGGAATACGTTGTACATTCGTTGGACAGGCAGAATGTCTTGTTCTTGTGAGATCTGCAAATGTACACTGCATTAGTTGGGCATTTACAGATGGCTGCTGATCTGTAGACGCACCCACCTTTCGTCCTTGCGTCTCTTCAAAACACTTGGCGAAGAGATCCAGTTGTGCGTGCAACACGCGCTCATTCAACACCCCCGCGACGCCGCCTTCCTTCTCTTTGTTGTTGCTGTTTTGCTGGCGCTCGCTCAAGAACAGCTTCACCAGTGCGTACGCTTCCACGATGGCTGTCTCTTCACTGCCAGATGCGCCAGGGAACTGGCCATCGACGTCATCTTCTTCCGGATTCTCTTGCTGCCAAGCCTTGCGTGTGAGTCGCCACCTCTTCTTCAACCTGCGCTTCTCATCTTGCAGTTGACTGACACTCCAGCTTGCATAGCGCATGCTTTGCGCATGGACGTCCATCTCCACCTGAGTCGACGCTAGCATTGGAAGCGATTCGAGCGGTGGCTGATTCAGTGGACCATTGGTCGCGAGGGCATCTTGCTCCAAGATCCGTGATGCGGATTGGCTCGGCGTGGTTTGCTCCCCTTTAGATCGCCCACGCAAAGCCGGAAACAGCACGCTACGCACTGTCTGTCTCACTAACTCATCCACTATTACACCATGTGCATCGTCGTGGTTCTTGGCACTCATAGCAGTAGGAACATGCAATTTGATGTTGAAGATGACGGTCTCAGTTGTCCAGAAGACCCAGGATTGTTTGTTTCAATCATAGAACGCGAAAGGTCGCGGATTTTCAAAGACCCAAAAAGAAGCCAACCTGGTCAACACTGGATATCCGATCCAGTATCCAGTATCCAACTCATCACCAGAGCCTCCCTCCATAAACAGCCATGTCTAAGGCGCCAAAGAAAGACGACGTCTCAGTCGGCGCTCTCCGCGTCGTCTACTTGGACGCACCGAAAGACCTGGAAGAGCTCATCGTCGCGAGCGCCACGAATGCACTGAAAGCGCTCTACAAAGGCGAAAAGACCCATTTCACCGAAGTCGCGCAGCAAATCAAAAAAGAAATCGAAGAAGCCGAGCCAGGCGCATGGCATGTGATCGTCGGCAAATCGTTTGGCTCGTTTGTCTCCCATGAAGTCAAAAAGTGAGTTATAATACCCACAATATTATACTACCGCTGCATTGACACTGACTGTATCTCCTTTGCTTTTATAACAGGATGCAGTATTTCTTTCTAGGACAGATCGGCTTCCTGGTGTTTCGCCATGGCTGACGTGTGTATCATTGTATCATTTTTAGGCTAGAACGTCTCTTTTTCTCTGCTTCTCTCTCTTGCACCAGTTCTGTTGTGGATTGTACCGCGTACAATTTCATAAATAAAATAAAAAAAAACGAATTATCACTGGAACAGTGGACGGTGGGTGGACGGTTGTGGAGCCGCTTGTGAGGATGGAGGCTGTGTAGTGGCGGTGGCATGAGCTTGAGCTTGACTGTAGTGGACTTGTTGCTGCTGTTGCTGCTGAGAACTCGCAACGAACGGGTTGTTCATGGCTGGTTGCTGTTGTTGGACGAGCTGCTGTTGCTGCTGGAGATGGGTGATCTGATGTTGCAGTAGCTGCTGGTGTTGCTGCCGCTGCAATTGCAATAATTGCTGCTGGACTTGGAATTGCTGCAAGTGCTGCTGTTGCTGTTGCTGTTGACTCTGCTGTTGACTCTGCTGCTGGTGTTGCTGCTGGTGTTGCTGGTGTTGTTGCTCCTGGTGTTCTTGACGTCGCTGGACAGCCGTCTTGAGCATTTCGCGGATGGCTTGATGGTACTGGACCAAGCGAACGATCTCATTGTCTCGATCTTCCATACACTGCGCGATCGCCTGTTCGTGGTTCTGGATGGCGCCACTGAGTCCCGACACGGCGCGATGGAAGACCTCAGGACTCACATTCGCGACGCTCGCCAGTGTCGCGCTCATATGGGTGTTCAAGTTGGCGATCGCGGCGTGGGTGTCGGCGATTTGCCGCGTCAGCTGGAAGCAGCGCGTGAAGCTGGCGGCTTGCACTTGTGGGATATCGCCCAGCAAATCCATGCGAATCAATTTGACTTTGGCAATGATCGATGGCGAGCCCACGATCACGTGGACTACGACAATGTTGCGCTTATGGTGGAGCTCCAGCAGCTTCCGTTGCCTTGTCTGTAATTGCGCCATCAGTGCTTGCGCTGCCTGTGGGTTGTGGTACGATACCTGGACGATTTGGTTATTCAGCTGGCTGGCTTGCTGTTCCACGCGCACGATTTGCTCGGTCACGCGTTGCAGGCGATCAAACAGAGTCGTCTGCATCGGGTTGTGTGGCAACGGCACGCCCATGGATGGATACGGCTGGCTCACGGCCGAGCTCATGGGTGACGCTCCCGTCCCAGTCGGCGCTGAAGAGGAAGTCGTCGGTGTAGCCGGTGCACTGCTGCTATGAGAGAATGGAGACGCACCGCCCCATGACATGCCGTTTGGCGCAGCAGAGCTAGTAGTAGGGGGCTGCTGCTGCTGGTGGGCGGCCGCTGCGTAAGGAGAGGAAGACGCCGACGAAATGGGCGTGTCGATCGTTGCTGGCGAAATGAAGCTGTGCTGTTGTTGCGACGTGGCTATCGAGACCATCGGCATTCCACCAGTAGTGGCAGTGGCAGCGCTGGTTGCAGCTGGAACGATCGCCCCGTTTGATTGCCAGCGCGGAAGCAAAGCCACGGGCTGCTGCTGTTGATATGAATGCTGAAACGGATGCTGATGCTGGTGTGGCTGCTGCTTCATTGGTTCCGGTGGCGGCGGATGTCGCTGTTGCGCCGCGACGTGTTTCTTGTCCGAGTCGCTACTATCTGTGTCGATACAGATCACCTCGGCTTCGCCTCCAATGGGTCGTTTCCGCTTCATACCGCCATTTCCATTTCCATTTCCTTGGTTCCCTGGAATGCGAACGCGATGCGAGTCGTCCGTTTCTTTCTCTGTTGTTGTTGGCGTCGATAGAGGAGATGATGTTGATGGAGATGAAGACGCTTTGGTTCGCTGGGAAATATTCAGTTCTTTCGTGACTGCCCAGAAACTGGACGACCACTGGACACGAAGTAGAATGGAACCAGGGATGCCTTCCAGGTTCAAGCACCGATGGGTTTGGGCCCGTTTCACGCGGCCGTGGATGCCAAGAAAGCAGTCCACGCAAAACGACAAGTCACACTCAATACACCACACGTCGACTTGCTTTTCGTGGCAATGCGGACACGCTAGGCACACACACATCAGAGGCATTAATTAGAATGGCATCCTTCCCCAAAGAACCCGTTAGCTCCTTCCGCTAATCACCTTTGATTAGCTTCTGCCGATGCGACAAGTCGATCTCTGTGCTGTGCTGCGTGGTGAAACAAGTGGAACAAACGGCTTGGCCATGGAACGCGCACGCTTCCTCCATACAGAAGACGCTCGCCATCGCGTTTTTGTGCTGCTCTTGACATGATGTACATGCTTGAAACGTGTGGTTATCTACCAAAAGAAACCCATTGTTAGTGTTTCACCACAACAAACCCGTACTTGATCGCTGCGCACGGAACGCACCAGAAGAAGAAACGGCTCCGCTTGGATCAGAAGCGTCCGCGTATCCTTCCTCAATGAAATGCGGAAGCGCGTGGAACCATCTCTTTTCGTCTTCGAGAGATGGATGTGGTTGCTTGTCAATTTGTATGGTCGCCTCTGGTTCTGCCGGACGCGGTGGTTGTGGTTCTTCCTGGTTGTCCGGTTCAGCACACGCAGCATCCACCTCGGCAACCGGCAGTGGCTGCTCTTGTTCTTGTTCTTCATGTTGGTGTTGTTGTTGTTCTTGTTCTTGCTGGCGGTCTTCTTCTTGTTCTACCACTTTTTTTTCTTTCGGTGGTTCTTGTGGCTCCTCAGATTGCATGAGCTCTTGCGAGCTACACGGATCATCGTCAGCCAGCAACCGGTCGGTCGCGTCACAGGTCGCCATCTCCACAACAGTCTCCTTCGCGGCGGCTCCTGCCGGGTCAAGCACGTCGATAGCAGCAAGCGGTGCTGTGATCTTTTCTGCTGCTTCATTCGCAGTGGGAGGCGCTCCGTCGTCACTGCCTTCCATGGCCAACAGTGATCCCATGCCCGTTCCGAGTTTGCCTCTTCTTGCACTTTCACGTTTTTGGGGTTGATGGGAAACCGTACGTAGCGTGGTCCACACTGCCAAATAGCTTTTGGCGCCAAAAACATCATATTTCGTACGATTGGTTGAAATGGTGAACTCGGACATATATTAGCCAATGAATATAGTGATCCTGGATCGGCATGTGTGAACTTTCTGGAATGGCAGTTGGCAAATCCACGAATCCGTTTCCTTCAGAATTGTTTTTTCTCTTGTTGTCAGTATGCGCTACGTTCTTTACATACGTTTACCTCCATTAACCTCCAGTTCTCCATCAATCCAAATTCCGGGAGGCTGGATCCACATCTCACAAATTGATTTCCACACCCAGCAGTGCTTATCCGCAAAGAATAATGGCAGGAGGCGAGAGTCTACGCGACGAGATCACGGAGCTGAAGGCGCTGCTCGCGCAGGTCACAACGGCCGGCAACTTGCGCGACTTGCAGCAGCTGTTGGCAACCAAGCAGAGACAGTTGGAGGTGCAGACAGCGCCACAACAGGAAGCGCCGTTGGCATCCGCAGAGGCGACGCCCGAGTTGCCACTGCCTGCACCAGTCAAAGTCGGCACCCACACAGCGAAACCAGCGGATATCGGCGATGATATCCACGTCTACACGGAGATTTCTCGCTTTGGATGGGAAGATGAAGGTGCGATTACAGTACAGTAACGTGTTGTGTATATAGAGAGGTAGCACCCCATCTGACGATCTTATTTGGGGTGTCCATCATCCAGGGTACGGCAACGACAAAGTCGTGGTCCACATTATGTCTGGCGTGGACGGCGTGGGCGATTTGCCCAAAGAAAATGTCACCTGCAAGTTCACAAAGGATTCGTTTGATCTCAAGATCTTGGGCTTGAACGGGAAAAACTTTCGGTACGAATATGCGTTTTGATGCTGTACAAAGGTGGTCTGTTGGATATTGACAGTGTCTTATTCGTTGCTGTAGATTGGTGAAGAACCATTTGGAGAAAGCGATCAAGCCAGAGAAGAGCTCGATCCGTGTGAAAAAGAACCGCGTCGTGGTCACATTGTGGAAAGAAGACAAGAGCACCTCGTGGATGAACTTGACTGAGAAGAACCCAAACAAACAGAACCGAGCCAAGTCGAGTGACCCGACCGCTGGAATCATGGACATGATGAAGGACATGTACGATGAAGGCGACCCGGAGATGAAGCGCACGATTGCCAAGGCCTGGTCCGAGAGCCGGGAAAAGCAAGGAGCTGCTGGTGGTGCTGCTAGTGGTGGTGACATGTTTTAGTTTTTGATGGTGTTACTCTTCTATCAATTTCACTTCTTGGACGACGTCTCCCACCGTGACGACAATGACCACGGCTTGTTCCAACGCCTTTTTGATTTGTTTGCACTGGGCGCTTTTCTTGTCTACTTTGAAAGTCTCACAAACCTCTCCACTTTCATCATCCAGAAGAGATAGATACCCATCCGCATCGATATCCAGCACGCTCCATGTGATTGGCTGGGCGGCTGTACTGCCAGCGGCTGCATCCTCCAGCCCTTCGATTTGCAGCGCGCCATCCGAATGGTCGCCGGCAACGACTGCGATCAATTCGTTGTACCATTTGAACAGGAGCTTTTTCTGCTTTGTGCCAAACACGTTGAATGGCATCGCGAGTCCGTCTTTGACGACTTGGAAAATCGCTTCCGCCAGTTGTTGGCCGTCCGCTACAGCTGGCGTCACGGCGGCGTGCTGCTTCTGATGCTGCTGCTGCTTGTTGAACGCGACATAACTTGCGACGGCGTCGACGATCTTCTGCTGCGCGTTGTCGCTGAACCGCTGCGACTGGTTTTTCTGAATGAACCTGCTCATCGTGCGCAGCTCCTTCATGATCTTGCCTTTTGTCTGCGGTAATCGCTGCGCATCTGCCGCTGCGCTTTGAAGAAGCGCTTGGCCATCATCCCAGAACTTGATGCACCGCGAATCCATCGCGATTAGTGCTGCACAATTGTCGTGGTCGTACTTAGTGGAGAACTCACAGTGTTCAGCGCGCCAACATTTTTTGGGAACAAAAAACAAAATGGACGAGGATCTCTATGGCGATCTTGACACATCAACGCATGCGCTGGCAAACACCGAAGTGCTGCAGCAAAAACAACTAGTCGAGAGCGAAAACGAAAAGCTGCGCAACGAACTCGCGACCTTACAACAAGAGAATCGGCTGCTGGGCGACCGTAATCGTACATTGGAAACCAACATTTCGTCACTTTTTGTGACCGCGCAGCATGAACTGAAGCGCAAAGACGGCGAGATCCAACGGCTTCGAGACGCATTGAGCAAGCACGAGAGATCAGAGAGAAGGCCCCATGCGAGAGATTACAGCGTAGAGCGCCGCGACACCTCTGCACGGAATCCAGACCCGCGATGATAGGAAGAGTTTCCCACCACAACTACAGCCATTGGCAAGTTGGTGTTCAGGAGAATCGAATGGCCGTTTTTGCATCGAGTGTTTTGGTATATTTTGGTTTAAATAGAGATGCATCCATCATCAATACGTGGCACCCCACACTGCGGGTCCAAGAGAAACAGAATATCAACTGTGTGTGCACTATACAAACATCAACTTGGCATGGACCCTCTCGAACGATGCGCAGTGCGTGTGTCCCCCCCTCGCCTGTCTGGGCAGTTGTTAGGCGCTGGTTTGAGTTGCGTCTTCAGATCCGCTGATTTCTTCGGAATCTAATGCCATCAGTGCATTAGATGACGTCTTGCCCGCGGTGCCAGCCTTCAGTTGCTGTATGATACAAACACAAAACGATACAGGCGTCAGAACATCATGAACACATCGACACCACAGAGGCCAAGGACCAGGGCCTTCTCTCTCTCACTATCTTACCTGGAGTAATGTATCCAAGCACCCGACGTCGTATTCATCCAGTAAAGAGGTCTCGAAATCATCCAGCTTGCGCATCACATGTTGCTGGGGATCAACAAAACGTTAGCCATTTTGAAAAACAGGGTCACATCGCTCCTATGTATCAAACAAACCTCTTCGGCGTCACTGAATGGGTAGTTGTCGGCATCACTCAGCAGTGGAAGCTCGTCATCGATAAAGTCCAAGCCAGAGACTGCCGCATGCATCGCATCAGTTGACGAGGTTCTTGCGAGCGTCGTCGTCATCGCTGGCGGCGGTGCAGGAAAGGACATACGCGCGTTGGATACATCGGCCAGTGCGGTTGTTGCCGCTTGTGATGATCTTGATCTTGTGGTCGTAGCGTTGGTCGAAAAAGACGTGCGATCTTGCGGTGCGATCCGTGGGACCACTGGATACTGTGGCGAAAAGATGCTGAGGATATTGTTGGATCCGTCGTCCAGCGTAGGCGCCGCGTTGGCAGATAACCTTGCTGTTGAAGAAGTCGCCATGGTTGGCTGTGCGTCCCGCAACGGGCTCCCAATCTCTTCAACGGATGAAGACCCTGCAAGCACCACCATCAACAACAGAACAAACAAACACACTGTGAGTCAGTATCCACAATACTATCCACGGGTGGTTGGTTGGTTTGCTGCGCACTCACCAATGTTGAACAACTCGTCGCCAAAGGATGCATCGGCAGAAGGCACTTCGACAAACTTGCGTTTCCGTGCTTGCAGAGCCGGGGTCTCCACTGACGCTGGTAGCAGCCCTGGTTCGTCCATCGCCAAGAACCGCAACACATCTCGAAACTCTTTTGGGCCAAGTCGGCTGCTGTTGATATAGCTGAAGATAAGCACACATCGAAAGATCCAGGGTACAGGGTACAGGGTCGCAGTTTTTTGAGACGTGAGCCTTTTTTTTTTTTCTGCTTGGTGTCCACCAAAAATGAAAACACAGTGCAACGTACTCTTCGGTGATGGCTTCGGTTTCTTGATTGTGGCCGCTCAATTTTGGCAGCCCTTGGCCACGGTAAATTTGGAATAAGATCCACATAATTTTTTTCATTTTTTCTTGCATGATGAGCTGCTTGTCCTTGGCCGATTCCAAATTTTTCCACAACTTCATATTGTCGCTGCGCACGATCGCATTGTCAATTTCCAGTTCACGGAGCCGTTTCTCCATAGTTTCGCTTCGATTCCGTAATTCTTTCATTTCTTTCAACAACTGGTCCGACACTTCCCGATGCACTTCCAGCCGCGAGCTCTTTTTGATTCACATCAGAAAACACACATGTTACAAACTGACATGCTCCCCGGTTTTCGATAGGTTAGGAACGTACCGTGGGTTGTTGCGCTGGTGGTGGCGTCGTGGACACTTTGCGCTTGATGTAGTGGAGCAAATCCGGTCGATCGCGTTTAAAATACGGGTGCTGGAACTCGAGCCGCTTCGAGTCCAGCACGGTCTTGTGGAACCCGTAAAGGTTCAGCTGCCGCACAAACGACGGGAAATTGCGATGCTTAAAGAACCGCGGCAACACGGTCGCGACGAAGGCCTCCAAGTGGGAGACAATGATGGTATCGCCGCTTGCATTCCACCCGCATACGCTCGCAAACTCGGCCATGCTGAAGATCTCAAAAGTCTTGGAAAGAAACGCCGGAAGCATCACGTGCTTTGGCTCGGCGTTTGGCGCGGCGGCGGCTGTGTTGACAACTGTGACCCAGGGTAATGTGAGCGACTCATTGTTGTTGTTGAGGAAATACTTGACTGTCTGTATGCTGTTGAACAAGGCCTACCTCTTCCTTTACCATTCGTCAGTGCCGTACTCATGGTCGTCGAACTGGCGCTGCCGGATCGCGGCCGCGTCATGGCGCTGTTGCTAGCGGTAGTAAAAGCAGCGGGCGACGACGGAAGCGATGGCGTCATCACGCCGTCCAACTCCATCACTTCGGCACCGCTCGTTTTCCCCGTTCGGATGCGCTTGGCCATACTGTATTATGATTGTTTGTATAGAGATAGGACGTAATGACCTCCCGTGTCTCCTTTTGCTTCCTCTTCGCTCGTTTGCTGTCGTTTGCTTGCTTGTTGTTGCCCTTGCTCGTGTGTCTTCGTCGTCGACCACGTTACTTTTGAATGGCGTCCCAGATGGACGATGTTTCTATGGATGTAAATGCTAGTTGAGGTTAGCAGCATATTTTATTCAAGTGTGAACCGAACCGAACAGCTCTCGCCCCCAGCAGAACAGCTCCTCTCAAGATAGTCTTGCGAGATTCTGCCCAAAAAACGGACTAGTGGGTAGGGTATGTATTTTCGAAGACATCCATATTCAAGTCAAGTAAACAAAAAACCTCCATAAACACAAGCCACTCCTCCCAGAAGCCGACTTTTTTCGAAAAAGCCGACCGAGTGTTGCGATTCTTGACGACCGTTTCCCCCTATTGTGCAACTGTTGGGGTGGTCGCTAATAGCGACTCGCTATCGTCAACATTTACGCAGCGATAGCGATAATGCAACGTTTTAACGTCATTGGTCAGCAACACTGCCGACGACGTCTGGCCTCATTTATTTAGAAAGGGTACAGCGTACCATTTTTATGGCACGCTGTGCCCGAACTGCCAATGTTGATCAACCCAAAGGAATCAGGCTGCTGGAAGGAAACAAGAAGAACTCAGGTGAGCCGCAATGCATGGTGGCCTTGCACGGAAGCTGGAGCACCAGTCGCTGTCCTCCGGTGGCGTGAGTGATGCGGGCTCTGTCTCGGTGCTTTCCCATGAAAGCAGCCGCCACCTGTCGCCACCACCCGCGCCTCGCCCCTGGTGGACCAAGTGGCTGGGCATCGACGCCTTCTTGCAGCTCGCCAACACGTACTATGCGAGCCGCATGGTGCTCGTCACCGTCACTTCGTGTCTCTCGATGGTGTTGCTCTGTATGTTCTCGGTGAACTCGCCAAGCTTTGTGATTTGGATCTTATTCCAGCTCACCAACACCATGCTCGGCATCTCGGCGCTTCCCCATTTTCAACTCTACTCGGTCGCACCCAAGGAAAGCGGTGATGGCGACGACGACGACGACGACGATGATGGCGAGAGCAACGCACAGGGAAACAAACGAAACACCACTGACAGATCGTCGCTTCCGGCCAGGCGAACATCCTTTTCGTTTTTGCGCTCGTCGTTTTACGCCATTGAAACCAAACTGGAAAAATTTGTCTTGAAACGGTCCGCCATCTTGCGGCTCTGCGAGTCCATCGTGGTCGTGCAGAGCATCATGCTGTACAGCGTGGTTTTGTTGTCCATTCTCATCGTGTGGGCCACCCACGAAAAATTCTGGGATACCAGCTTGTTGAGCACCGCCAGTGGCTTGGCGCTGCTTGCCGTGGTTTGCGTGTTCATTCAGACCAAAGAATTCGACCGGCTCCGTGCCCACGAGCAGCTCCAACTTGGCGTGGGCTTGGATATCGACCAACTGGACCAAACCCACTCCACCACGAGACGACTGGGAAGCTCTGGTCGCATTTCGGCTGTTTTTATGCCTGAAGATTCGCAGCGCGTGCTGCGGTCGTTTCGCTCAGAGATCGAACATTCCATCCCAGAAGACGTGGCGCTGGAGCTGGGCCACTCGGCACGGCTCGTTGAGCATGAGCTTCGCGCTGGTCTGTACGAAGCCGCAGTGAACCGCGACCAGCACAAGGCGCGCGCCTTGTTTGACGTCATGGAAAGCGTGCTTGGCTCAAAAATCAAGGTGGAACTGTTTCTGTTGAAAATGTACAGCACGCCGACCATGTGGTTGTGGTCCTTTGCGTTCACGACCCACAACCCACTCCACGTTGCGTGTCGCCTTGGCGACGCCGCCATGGCCGAAGTGCTTCTCCACGGCGGCATCAACCCGAACCAACTGGATTTGACCCAAGGCGCGCCAGTTTCGCTGCGGCTGCTGTACGAATTCTGCCAAGGACGGCCCAAGAACATCACGAATGTACTTGGCGCGCCTCTCCACGTCGCCGTGGCCCACGGCCACTCGCATCTCATTGATTTGCTGGTGCGGTACGGTGCGAATCTGGATGTGATCGCACAGACAAGTGTGTATTCCAAGTCCAAAAGCGTCTCGCCGGTGTTTCTCGCCGACTCGGTGGAAGTGCTCGAGTGTTTGATTGGCCACCGCGCCAATTTCCTCATCGTTCCGGGCAAAGGCAACTCCATGAGCGTCACCGTGCTGCAACGCGTGATGCTCAATGGGCGGTCCGACTTGGAAAGTGTGTTGAAAGAGTGGGGAAGCGACGTCGCGCTCACGCCTCTCCACGAGGCCGCAGCCGCCGGTGATCTGGCGACCATCCAGCATTACCTGTCTCTTGGCATCCCACCGGACCAACTTGGCGAGTTTCAAGATGGCGTCCACAAGCGGACGCCTCTCCATTGGGCCAGTGTCATGGGGCGCCACCGAGTCGTCGCGGAGCTGCTCAAGCACAACGCCAACGTCAACGCACTGGACAGCCACGGCCGCACGCCGCTCCACTGGGCCGCGCGCCACAACCACGTGGACACCATCCTCGAACTGCTGCTCGCACGCGCGGACCCGTCGATCCAGGATGACCACGGGTTGACGCCACTCGCGTTCAGTGCCGCTGGCGGGCTGCTTGATGGCAAATGTGTCGAGCATTTCATGGAGCACGGCATTGATATCAATGGCCGCATGGGCAACCGCTCTGGCGATACGTGTTTACACTTGGCGCTTCGCCTGGGCCACCAAGAGACCGCGCTGGCGTTGATCAAGCATGGCCTCGCCGACCTCAATGCCTCCAATACGGAGGGGCTTTGCGCGGTGGAGTGCTGTGCGTCCTTTGCGCTGCTGTACGCGGTCAAGATGTGCAGCCAGTGGATCGATATCGTGGTCTCGTACGACCCGTTGTACCACCGCTTGGCCGAGTGTGTGAAGCAAGGCATTGAAGACAACTTTCTCACAGTTTTCATGCGTGACAAGTTTGCGGACAGCGCCCACGAGTCGACTTGCATCATGCAAGAAGCCTCCGCGGTCGTGTGTATCCTCAGTCCAGGCTTTGAACATAACGCCATTTGCATGGAAGAGCTTGCCTTTGCCAAGACAAACGCCGTGCCTGTGGTCGCCCTCACGACCGACTCGATGACGCCGTCGGACGAACTGCAGTTTTACACCTACACGCGGCAACTTGTGCCTCTACGAGACGCCATCATCTTGCCTCCTTCTCGTCGTCGAAGCTCAGCTGCACCTACCTCATTCTCTGGCTCTGGCTCTTCCCCTGCCTCTGGCGCTAGCTCTGGCTTGGCCGGCTCAGCACCAACCAAGCACGCCGCCGAGTTTGAGTTCACACTGGACGATGCCAAGTTCATGCGCAGTCTGCAAAGTCTCATCGATGGGCTACGAAACGCTGTCGAGGAGCACCGCCATCGAGGCATGCGACCTGATGGCAACACCCGCAGCATCAGTGGCTCGCGGTCCATGCTCATGTCGCTGGCCGTCGCTCCAGATGGCGCACGCGTCTCGCTGAGCACCAGTGAAGGAACATCGTTTCCTCCATCAGAGCGTGGCGGCTCGGCGTTGTTGAATCTGAGTGTGAATCTGAGCCAACCGTCTTCACCCACCCCACGGCGGCCATCGTCAGCGGCGGGTACTTCTTCTTCTCGTGGCAGTCGCGGCGGCGCCACGTCGTCCCATCGCCGCCGTTCGCTGCATGACGTGGTCAAGGAAGTGCTCGGAGCCCGCCGCGTTCGGCCAGCGCCGCTAAGCCTGCAGCCGTACACAGTGGATCCCATGACCACAACCTCCGTGTTTCTCTCGCATGGCGACTGCCACCCAGCGTTCATCTCTCAACTGGACGACGAGCTCCGCCGCCATGGGCTCAACGTCACAGTCGACTCGATGGCCCACTTGTCCAGCATGAAAGAGCGGATCTTGGCTGCGAAAAATGCCATCGATCTGTGCGATATCTTTGTGGTCGTGCTGTCGGAAAAAAGCGTCAAGACCGAGCTCGTGAGTGACCAGCTCGCATTTGCAGAGGATAAGGGCAAGCATATCGTGCCGATCCATTTCTCACGCAAGCCATCTCTAGTCAACAAGGAGCTGGGCGAGCTGCTGGACGCCATGGGCCAGCAACTGCTGGTCGTTTCAGAGGATCTGAGCTACGGGCGCGGCTTTGATGAGCTGCTCGCGAAATTGGAAAAGGAAAAAAGCATTTTGGCTTCGCTGGGAGACGAAGACGACGATGACGACGACCAGCCAGCTGAAGAAGATGACGATGAAGAAGAAGAATATGTGAGCAAACTCAACGACGAACGGCTTTCTGGGCCACCGCTGCCATTGTCAGTGATACGAACAGCAAAGCGGCTGGCTCAAAAATCCAAATCGCACAAAAACAAGCAAATTTTCGTGTAAAAAGATAAAAAACAGTTTTAAAATGGGCTAAATATTGAAAGAAAAATAGCTGTGAATGAAAATTCCGAAAACACTGGATGTTAGTAGTCGTAGGGCTCGTCCGCACACACTTGGTCGTCTCGTTCTCCTCCACGCTGATGCCGTGCGCTGGAAGTGCCAGCCACGCGATGGCGCAAATTCTACAAAATCAAAACGTAAAATTCGTTTTTAAATCCCAGAACAGAGTCCTTTCCAGGTTTTGGTTCTCTTACCTTGTCCGAGTCATCTGAATCGTAGTCCGAGCCAGAGGATTCTTCATCTGGGTAGTCGTTGAACTCGTGGTTTTCGTGGTTGGAATCGATGCTCTCGCCGTCGTCATCCAAGTCGTTGTCGTTGTCCGACTCGAGCATGAACTCGTCGACTTGGTCTTCTGCGGCGGCAGCCACGCGCTGGTCGGCTTCCTGTGAGAGCCACCGCTGCACCGCCGAGCTCACCGAGACCACAGGCGCCAAGGAGAGCTCTTGGCGGTCGGACGTGTTGCCTCCCACTGCAGCAGAGCGGTCTTCGCTCGCGGCCATGTCGATACAGTACACATCGTACACGTACTCTTTCTCGCGCTCGGCTTCTTCACACGCCAGCAGCGCGGCTTCGACGTTCTTGTGGCCGTGTTGGCGCGCAAAAGCCGAGGCGGTCGCTCCGTTCCAGTCTTCTTGCAGCACACGCGTCGCGCTGGAGCGGAGCACGGCTTCAATTACATCCGCTCGCCCATGGGCCGCGGCGGCCATGAGAATGGACCCGCCGTCTGCTGCGCGCTGGAAAGCGGCGGGATCCACGCGAAGCTCTGGTCGGTGGGCATGGAAAATGCGGAAAAAATGGCTGAAATCGTTTTGCTGGAACGCCGTCCAGACCGCTTCATCCAGCTCACGTTCATACGGATTCAACACGCGTTTGACACTCATTTTTGCACCATTCATTGTGACCTCTCCGCTGCTGGGCAGCAGCTCACCCGTCGCCAAAGTACTACTACTATCCGCGCTACTGGGCGCCACAGCCATAAGATCGACCATCCGTAAACCGGACAGTTCGTGGGTCTTTTGCTCGGTCATTTCCATCGGTGCTAGCAACCCACGTGAGCGAAGCACTTCGCTTTGTCGGCGCTCTTTGAGACGCGTTTGCTGCTGTTGGACGCGGTTCTGGGTGAGCGCCTGTGCGGTTTTTTCAACTGCCAGCTTTTTGGCGTTCACGCGCGTTGTCTGTTGATTTGCTTTCATGGATTTCGCCTTGCGTTTGAGTCGTTCCGCCCATTTGGAAGAGCCATCGGCGCCGCTTTCAACCAGTTGATTGGACTCGAATGTGTCAATGCGAGTGAACACAAAGCCGCGCTCTTTGGTCGAGAGCTTGGTGAACGCATCCAGCAAGTCGCGCTGTTGTGTGCGTGGGTCAGTCGCTTCCGTGGTGTCGACTGCTTGCGGCGCATCGCTCTGCGCAGGCGAGGCTTGGAGCTGCTGCTTCTTCAGCTCAGGTTCACGGTGCACAAGAAGACTTTCCACTGGATCTTCATGGCGTTTGCGCTTCACACGGAGAAATACATACGACGGCGCTGGCTTGACACCATTTCCGTCTTGTTGCGCAGCTTTCGCGGCATTTGGAGCGAACCGCCGCGGCGCAGGCGGCGCAAGAACCGCTGATCCGTGCTTGCTCTCCTCGTCCACCATTCTCTCGATTTTTGACCTGTCAAAATGAAAAAGACAACACAGTCTCGATAGGTACGCACTACACCAAAACGAACTTAATGGGAATCGTATTTAGTGGACTGGAGCCACTTCACAAAACCAAGAATAGATGCATGTATTTGGATGAAGCGCTGTGCGATGGCGCTATAAAGACCGCGTAGGCCCCGCTTTGTGTGTGTGTGTTTCTAGCCCATACGAGTGATGGCGAGTATGGTCGCCACGGCAGCCGATGCGCGGGACGAGATGGATACCCATAATGCCGTTTTGACGCCACATAAAGCCACCGACACAAAGGCCAAGTTTATGATCCGTGCGCTTCCGAAAGACTGCAACCCAACACCAGCGAGCGCGCCTCCACAAAGCGCTGCGTCAACTCCGAAACCGCGCAAGCAATCCACTGGTTTCCGAACAGAGGCGGCGGCGGAAATACTGGTACTAGAAGCGACAGCAGAAGAAGAAGAAGATGAAAACCCGTTTGATGATATCAACGAAGAAAAACTGGTGCGTCTGACTGTCTATGGCTGTCTGTCTGTCTGCCTGTCTCTATCACGCTCGCATACTGCAATTTTCCTAATACGTTATCTATTGATTCACCTTTTTATCAGCAAACGCTCACAGGCAAGTCGGATTTGTCACGTGTGACGAGTCTCCAGATCTCGGTGGATGCCAACAAGCATTCCGTGGAAGCCATCGGCGAGCTCCTGCCATCCTTGCAGCAGCTGAAACTTGCCCCGAATAGTGTGCTCCACAGCTTCCGTGATCTGGGCACGTCGCTCCATTCGCTGCAGATTCTCTGGGTCGCGCACTGTAGCATCACTGAGCTTGATGGCATCGGAGCGCTCACAGGACTGCAAGAGCTCCATCTTCAAAACAACCAAGTCAGGGATATCAGCCCTTTGACAATGCACGACGAGCTCCAAGTCGTTGGTATGGTATCTTTGCCATCCCGTGTAACACTGTAGTATATACTGACAGTGTATATCCTGGCAGATTTGGAGGCCAATTTGATCGCCGACGTCGGCCAGATTGAACAACTTGGTGCGTTCTCCCGAGCCTGTGAAACTGACAGCCTGGCTCGTGCCTCATCCAATTACTAACACTACACCCACCCATTCATCCTCCAACCACATAGCGTTCTGTCCGCAGCTTGCGTCGCTCTCCCTGCGTGGGAACCCACTGTGCCGCATCGCCAAGTACCGCCAAATCGTCGCGAGTTTTCTTCCCCAACTCACCGAATTGGATGGACAATTGATCACCGACGACGAGCAAATCAAACTAGCTGACGACGAGATCGATGCAGCCATCCAGGCGCTCAAAGAAGAGCTGGTTCGAGAAGAACACGCGCAAGCGGTCGAGTCTGGTCGGCCCCCATCGTCCCATGGCGGTCGTCCAGTGTCCTCCCACGGGCGGCGACAAGACGGAAGCCAAGGCAACGCGTCATCCACTCCACACGATGGTTGCGGCGGTGGTCAAGATGTCTACGGCAGTTCGCTCACGCATGGTTCAGACGTGGTCTTCGCTGGTAATGTGACCAGCGCGTTGCGTCGCCACCGCAGCGAAACAGAAGCAAGCGATGTCTCCAACCCATTGGCGGCACCATCATCATCATTGTCGTCGTCGTCTTTGTATGGTGCGATGGAAAGGCCGTCTACACCCGCGCGAGAGTCCATCACGGCGACGCTGAACCGTGCCAATGAGATGGAGAGACACAAGTCCCGCGACGCCATCCTCCACGAGCTTCAAGACTGGCGACTGGACGCGTCCCGCGCATCCATGGTTGGCGTCGTGGCGATGGAAGAGCCCAGTGACCCCATTGAGGACATCATCAGCCCATCGACGTCGCCCATGAAGCGACCGCCCAGCAGCAGCGGTCGCAGTGAGAAAAAGAAGAAGCCAGCGACCCCAGCCGCAGCAGCTGCAGCACCACGAAACATCCGCGAGGCCTTTGTGGACAGCTCTACTGCCAACGGGCGAGCCAAGCCCGCCGCGGAGCCGTCCATGCCCTTCTTGCGCCGCCCGTCATCATCATCATCATCTGCTCCCCATCTCGTGGTAGCGGTGCCAACGTCCAGCTCTCGCAATGTCGATATCCTCATCCTAGACGACGGCCCGCAACACAACGACGACGACGACGACGACGACCAGCGGCCTTGCTCGCCGCGCAAAACCTCGCGAGGCGTGTTCACAACTTCAACTGGTGGCGACTGGAACTTGGACGAAATCGCACCAAAATTGGATTTGGAATGCACGGCGTCGTTCTTACAGCAGTCAAGTCGCCGCAAGACGCGGGGCGAAGAAGAAAAAGACGAGAAAGACGGAGAACACGATGGCGGCGGCGATTCGTCCACAAGCAGCGGCAGCGACACGGAAGACATGTGCGTTCCTGCCCACTCTATCCATGATAGGGACATCCCGCTCCCCATTCTCACCTTGTCTTCTTGTTGTTGTTAGGCGATCGATGGCTCGCCATTTAAAGCAGCGCAAGCCGCTCACCAAGCCGCCCAAGCACGCCAAGCACAAAGGGTTCTTCAACGTCGCCGAGAGTCTCCACGCCATCGACCGGTGGCGCGAACAAATGGATCAAGACGTGTCCACCACCACCACCGCCCAGCGTGGCGCCAAGTCGACACGAAGTCGTGCTTCACCTCCTGCCCAGGAGCCAACCGCTCTGTCCTCTGCCACAGCCAGTCCACAACTCGGGCTGGCTTGTCACACGACCGACGACCAAATCGTCCAGTGGATCAAAGAAAAACACAGCACGGTCGCTGAGATCAAGACCCGCGATGGCTTTCGTCGCTTTTTCCGAGGCATCGACGAGCCGCGGCTGGCACGCATTCTCACAAAGGCCATCGCCGACCCGGAAAAAGTGCGACGACGTCTTCAGCTGATGCAAGGACACTATAGCGGACAAATACAGTAACGTACAATATACAAAATACTCACACCGTTTGTTCAGTACTGGTATCTTTCAATGATATCCTGGTATATTCTGTTGCACCCTGGGTCCGTCTGGAACGGGCTGGTAATTCTTTTTCAATTGGAAGCCTGATACCCTACCCTTACGAGCGGTAGTCGGCGTTGATCGCGACGTACTCGTGGGTCAAGTCGATCCCGAGCACTTGCGCCTTGGCATCGCCCACGCCAAGATCAATGTCGATCTACTCGTACATAAAAAAGACACAACCAAATCAGTAAACTACAGAATGGCGTTTCCAGGGGGAAAGAAACAGTACCTCGACAAAGTCGCCATGTGGTGGGTAGTCATGGGACGTGACATCCAGCCCGCCGCGGGTCGATTCCGTGAGCTGCGCGCGCTGCATATGCGCGACCAGCAAGTGTTCAATCTCGCTGTTGAGCACAAACTCGCCATTTTCAAAAATGCACACGCCGCCCATGGTGATCTTCATACGACGCGTGATATTCACGTCTTTGTGGTGCTTGCCCATGTACTTGCCGACCGCCATGACCAGCCGACCAACGTTTGGGTCATTGCCAGCGACCGCGCACTTGAGAAGAGGCGAGTTGACCACGGATTTGCCGACGCCTTTGGCCATTTCTTTGGACAGCGCGCCGCGCACGACGACGCGCATGACATGCTGCGCGCCTTCTCCGTTACGGACGACATCTTCACAGAGCCCCTGGCAGACCTCATGGAGCGCCTGCTTGAATTCACCCAGCTGCGTTTTTGTATCGAATGGGATCTGGTCCGAGGAGATGATCGCGACTGTATCCGACGTGCTCTGGTCCGTGTCAATGCTCATGGCGTTGAACGTATCGCCCACGACTTCTTTCAACAGCTGGCGAAGCGTCTCACGAGGCACTGAGAGGTCTGTGAGAATGTACGAAAGCATCGTGGCCATATCCGGTTCGATCATGCCGGCTCCCTTGGCGATGCCCACGATACGGCCACCACAGACGTCCATCGACCGGATCTTTGGGTACAAATCTGAGAACCACGTTCAGAATAAGATCAGTATGAGGAGCTCAGCAATGGCATTTGTATCGGGAACGTACCGGTTGTCATGATGCCTTCTGCAGCGGGCAAAACGCTGTCGGATTGCAAGTTTTCGACCAGTTGCGGCAAGTTTTCGATCATGCTGTCGACTGGGATCCGCCAGCCGATGACACCGGTGGAGGACGGCAGCACCATGGCGCCTCCGGCTTCCAGTCGCAAGTGCTTGGCCAGCGCGTCACAGACTTCTTGTGCATCGGTGACGCCGCCACCGCTTGCACAGACGTTGGAGATCTTGTTGTTGACCAAGATCGCACCGAGTTTGTCTTCTCCGAGTCGTTTGCGGCCGACGACAACCGGTGCGCCAGGGAATGCGTTGGACGTAAACACCGCGCCAAAGAGAGCGGTTGGTTTGACAGGCTTGATGAGGCTCAGAGTCATATGCGCTGGCAGATGCGGCGCCTCTTCTGGCACAAACTCAAAGCTTGTAGTCGCGACGGAAAACCCCCACGGCAAGCGGCTGTGGTGCTTTGTGAGGTAGTCGGTGTACTCTTGCTTGGACTCAAATACAAACGGATGGCCGCCCGTGGACAGGGCGCGCGCACCATTCACGCGGAGAGCGGACGAGCGGAGCGCGAGGCGCTGCGATCGCAAGAGAAACAAGCTCATCGCCGATCGATCGGTGCAACGGCAAGAGGCGGAATGTATATAATACCGGTAACTGTGGTGGCGGCGGCGTATCCACAGCTGCTTGAACTGAAGGAAACAAGCGCTTTTTTTGGGCAGTCCAATTGAAAGAGTGTTTGTCCAAACAACCCCTCCACCGCAAGAATGTTGCTTGAAGAAAAACGCTTTTTTACATAAAATCGTTTTTGTTTTTTTGTGTCATGGATCCGAATGTCACTCTTGTGAGGTACTTTTCTTCTTCCGACCACCACCCCAAGGCAAAATGGGCGTTCTCATGGGTTCCGACTTGGACGACGTTGGCTCCCCGCGCCCACCGCCTCCCCCACCACCATCACCACCACGAGATACAATGGCCGCCAGTCTTGATATGCCACCGCCATTACCAATAAGCAGCAGTGTGGAACCCGTTGCCCCACCAAGCGACCAACCACAGGCACCAAAACGGCTCGAGTATCGCGATCTGTTTGCGCTGTTCCATGCTGAGCCATCAGCGAATCCAGATGAAGACGCGCATGCGTGGGAGAATATGCGGCAACTTGCGCTTGTGGAAGCGCGCGAAGAGTTCCGACTCGCGCAACTTGAGCGCAAAACACAGAAGAAAGAGAGCGACCAGTCTTTGAGTGCGGGCGCCAGCACGCCGTCTCGCGGTGCAATGTCATCGCGACACGCCATGAACACCAGCGCTGGAAACAGTGTGACTAGTAGTAGTAGTAGCAGTAGTGGTACGCTTGGTGGCCCCGATAAGCGCCCTCGCGTACCAGTCGCAGGCGAGTCGGATCCAAACAAGGCCATGCGATTGAACCGCACACAGAACCGACCAGTAAAAGGAAAGCTCATGCAAAAGCTTGGAAGTCGAGGCATCTAAAAATGACCATGTGTTTGCGCTCCCCATGTCTCTCTCAGTCCATGTTAACAATTGATATCCGGATACTTGTACTCGCGACTGCCCAAAGCAGTTCTTGCAGGGGTGTGCGTTCATGTATTTTTATTTTTGGGAAGGGTCTCCGATGAGAACATGATTGCTTCAGCATACAAACAGTACATATAGAAGTTGACATCCCAAGACAAAGAAGTGCGTCTGATGCCATCAACCACCAGCGTTGCGGACAAGCAGCCACACTTCAGCTGATGTCCAAGGCGCCCTTCGACCAGCAAACACGACGTCGTGACCATGAGGTGCATAGGCAAGCCGCAATGGAAGGCGTTCACCGCATGGCTGTCGATGACCAGCAACATCGCTGTCATCGCCTTGCTCTTCCTACTCGATCTTCGTGATTTGTACTACAAGGTCGCGTGGATCGGGTCAGCCGAGTCGTTCTCTTTCATGACAGGATCCACCAGTATTCTGCGGTCCGAGCCACTAGAAGTATTTGGGAACCGCCACCTTCAACTCTTTAATGGTTCCGATACCATGGACTCGGGATGGCCATCGTTCCTTGCGCGTTGTGAAACGCTTCAAGCAATGGGCGCCGGCGGCAGTACGTTCTTTCTCAGTGCGATGGGTACAAATTGTGTACTCGCAGACAAGTCGCATCCACCGATCGCACGGTTGATTATGACCAGTGACCAGCGCGTGGACGCCTTGGTGTGGGCAAGCTGCACGCTGCTCTCCATCTCGCAGCGGCCTTCGATCTGCCATGAGCGGATCGTCAGTGGGTTTTACCATCGCTATCGGCTCCAAGAGAGCGACCTGCCAACATCCTTGACGCCAACGATCGTTGGAAGCAAAGCTGAAGCCGAACTGCTGCGGTTCTTAGAAATGGCGAGCACCAGCTTCCCACTGCATCGCATTATCTGTGTCGAAGCGTTTGACGTTGGCAGCTTGGCAACCGGCCAATCCCGACAGTACAACCCAACGATCTTTGGCTGTGGCAGCCCCAGCAGCTTCCGCAGCGAGTTCATCGGCATCGAAAACCCCATGATCACCACCCTTTTGAGCGACAAGGCGTGGCTCACAGCGGATACCATCTCGATCGCAAACATCCAGTTTCTCATTCGCCAGAACTGCATCACCTCGTACGACGTCCACGACTACGGGGACGCCAGCAACATGGTGCTTCAGTCGCATACGACCACCAATTTCTCCTCTTTTGGACAGCTCTACTTGTTGCTGATCCTCATTGACTTGACGCTGCTCACGCTCAACTGCCGCAGCTCGTTGGAGCTCGTGCGGTGGATGTCGTTCCCGACCTACAAAGACGTCAAGAACTGGGTCGAACACAAAGAAGCAGCGCGCGTGAAGCGTCGCGAACAGAACAGCACGACGCCACCACCACTCGTGCGCATCTCGTCATGGCTTCGCGCTGGTAAGCAGATCATGGCGATCAACGGGCTCCCTGATGGCCACAGCCAAAACCATGGTCCCGTGACGCCAGACGGGCCAGAAGTTCCGCAACAACAACCGCTTCCGAATCTGAATCGCATCCATCGTCGCCGCAAGCTGCTCGCGACCATGGAGGCCATGGGCGGCGCGACCACGACGATCGGTGACGAGCAACTCTACTCGTTTTTCTCTCGCTCGTTGTATCGCAACCCACGGGTCCTTTTCATCACATTGGTCTCGCAGCTTCTCTCCTGGCTTCTCGTGTTGCCCAATGCCGTCGTGTGGACATGGAGCGACTCTGCGCCGATGAAACTGCAGGCGTATTTGAGCAGCATCCGCTGCTGGGTGTTGATCTTGGTGCTGACCAATACGCTGTGGAGTACCGTGGCCGTGCGCGTCAGTGAACGCGCCGCGTATTTTGTCACCAAGCGCACGTTCCTCACCAGCATTGATATCATCTTGGTCGGCTCGGCTGTTTCGTTCCACCATCGCCAGTATATTTTTGCCATGTCCGAGATCAAATGGAAGCTGGAAGACCAACGCGTCAACGATGTCACAAGCTTTATCGGTGGCTTCCTCGCGCATGGCAATACGCTTCAGCACGCTTTGGACTCGGTCGACACGACGCCAGTCGCGATCTTTGTTGTTTTGTACGCGCCTCTTGTACGGATCCTCTTGAGTAGCCTCGTCGTGGTCACGGGTTTGCTGTGTCTCAAGGCCGTGTACTTTTCCAGGCAACGGGTCTTGATGTTCCGTCGCTGGAACCGTGGGGTGACACGCAGTGTCTCTCGGCTTTCACGGCGGATCTCGAGGAAAGGAAGTAGTATCGTGTTGAGTGCAGCGGTCGAGAAAGACCAGGAATGGGACGAACAGCGGGAAGACGAAGAAGCCGAGAAGGCGATGGAGAGATTACTGGACGAGCCGTACAAGCGACTGCCATTAGAAGAATGGCTCGATATCCCGATCCGCGCCACGAGTCTGGTGCGCAATGGGCTTCGCATGGAGTCGTTCCGCAACGGCACGCGGTTCATTCGGCCAAGTTGTTACTTGGACTTTGGATTGATCGTCAAGCGAGGCGTGATCCATTCGCGGATCGGCTTCAATGACTCGTGGAAACCAAAGATGACGGTGGAAGAGTACTTGAGCCGTGTCGAACACCAAGTGCCTCGCCCAACTCCGCCATCGGTCGAGACAGGCGCCCCGCCACCTGGAACAACAACAACAACAACTGCGGATAGACTTGGAGACGTGAGCCGAGCGGTGGCAACATCCACTTCCTGCCATCGCATCTCACATACACCACGTCTGGCTGGGTCGCAACACAATATGCAACGCAAGAAGTCTCTCCACGTTCTTCTTTCGTAAGAAGGGGGAGAAGGGTACACTTTCCTAGACCACGCGGAAAAGAGGTTAGGCCAGGATTTAGAAATCAGTGAGAAAAATCAGTGTCAGTATATTACTTGCTTCAAATCGATAAATATATTTACAGCGGTCGGCACACGCGTACTACAATATTTCTACGCTAGACACTCCATCAGTGTCGTCCAGTCTTCTTCGACCAGCTCACTGGCATCAGA